>JAVTVY010023665.1:0-89593 GCA_036873755.1 Hanleya hanleyi
CGTTTCGTAACGCGTTTTATTGTTGTTGTTGTTGTTGAATAAGCATTACCGTCCACACCACGGTTGCTTCGTCGGGCGAGAATATTATTTGGTCTGTTTTTTTTTATCTTTGTACAACGGTTCGGCGACCGAGTGTTGGTCAAAAGCTGCATGGAATCAAGGTCAGGCGAAACGCGTTTTCGACTCAGTATAACATGCCTGACTAATCATTTCGCTTGGTACGGGAAGACATATATTGTTTCGCTTGGTGAACGAAAAGATTTAATCTTAGCGCAATATATAAACGAAACGAATTACCGGACACAGAACGTGTTTACCCTTGTATATTAAAGGCTATGCCACATATATTTATAGCACCTTAGCACCTTATAGCATCTTAGCGCAATATATAGTTTGAAACGCGTATTGAAACGCGTTTCGAAACGCGTTTTGGAAACGCGTTTCGGAACGCGTTTTATTGTTGTTGTTGTTGTTGTTAAATAAGCATCACCGTCCACACCACGGTTGCTTCGTCGGGCGAGAATATTATTTGGTCTGTTTTTTTTATCTTTGTACAACGGTTTGGCGACGGAGTGTTGGTCAAAAGCTGCATGGAGTCAAGGTCAGGCATAACGCTTTTTCGTCTCAGTATAACATGCCTGACTAATCATTTCGCTTGGTACGGGAAGATATATATTGTTTCGCTTGGTGAACGAAAAGATTTAATCTTAGCGCAATATATAAACGAAACGAATTACCGGACACAGAACGTGTTTACCCTTGTATATTAAAGGCTATGCCACATATCTTTATAGCACAGGGATTATAATAGCGGCTGGGGAAAGCCCCGACACGTGGACTTCCTGGCCTGGTTTGCAAAATAAAAACACAAATTTGCACAAAGTCGAACGAAAAGAGAAACCCGTTCGAAACGCGTTTATAAAACGCATTCACAAACGCGTTTATAAACGCGTTTCGATCAGAGCAAACGCGTTTGACGAGGGAAACGCGTTTTGATAAAATAAAAATTAAGCGATATTGAAAGCGTTTCGTTTACTATAATCGTTTGGTAAGCGTTTGAAACGCGTTTACATTTCGTTCCGTTCGCGTTTCGTTAGGTCAAACTAAACGAAAATAACCGGACACCGAACGCTTTTACCCCTGTAAGTTTTAGAACGTTGGTGGAGCGCATCATGCCGGCAGCACGTATCAGGCGAAGTGACTGACCACCTGCGTCGCGCGTGCTCATCCCACATACGTGTGTAGGATGACGTATCCCAGACGATGTTACCGTATGAGTTTTACGCTGTATTGTATGGGAATATTCTATCTCAGTCATACTTTGACCGTGGATGTTTTTATTTATTTTTAAAAAAAATTCACAAATTTCGTATGCTGGCACAATATGACAAAACGCGTTGATACTCCAAGCAGATTCAACGCGTTTTGTCAGAATTGCGACAAAACAGGTTTTACACTGCATGCAGTCAATGTACTTTGTCACAACAGTGAAAGTATGCAACTTTATGAGAAAACGCGTTCTAACTGCAAAACCTTTTTGCATGGTGCATGGCGACGCCAAATGTCAAAAATAATACAAGATAACTGAATATTCTGTGACTTGTCGACGTATGAGAAACCTTGAAGGCATATGGGAATCTAATCATCTGCATAAATGGGAGAATAACATTGGAATCCTTTGGGGAACCTATGTCATCTACCTAGCACTGAAAAATAGTAATGAAGATCGTTTGGTTTGGGGCACTTTGTTCATTGAAATATATGTTCGTTAATCCAGTATAGGATCAGGAAGTCAATTTTCGGGGCACCCCAATCATCTGCGAATGCGACAATGTCATTGAAGTTGGTCATATCTGTACTTATGTGAGAGAGCTGTTTCAATCTTTATTATTATTATCATCTTTATTCCTTCTTCTGGAGAGCATGGATGATATATATACATACATGAACAAACAAATAAGCACAATGCAACAAGCGCAATGATTACAGCTTTTTTTGCCTTCATGAGTTCATCTGAACAGCCAGAAACGTTTCGATCAAGTCATGATCAGGCGATGTAGAATCGGCCATGCACGATTGACTCATTTGAACATTGACGATTGAACATTTACTAAAAAAAGGTCCAGTCTCAAGATGTATTCCATGCCACGAAGATCTCACAGTGAAACATACACTTATCGACTGTATAGATTTTAAGATTGCAAGAGATTCTTTTTATCGAGCGACTACTTTGGAAGATCTTTTTAGTCGGGCGAGGGAGGAATGTCTTGGGTTCTTTGAGAGAAATCGGTTTGTTGCATCAGTTTTAATGTGTGTATGTTTTAATGTGTTGGATTACTATGTTATTGGCTTGAGTATTTAGAATTTTGTTTGATCGTCGCTATACAGCTGAAATATTGCTGAACGTCGCGTTAAATTTTAATTCTCTCTCTCTCTCAGTTGAGAACCACATTCCTGCGAATGACCTTGAAATCATTTATGAAGCCTGTGACATCTGATTATGGGACAATAACTGCCTAGACAGTTTGGAGCACAACTACGTCATCATCATGGCATTTGTTTTTTTGGGTTCTCATGTCATCTGAATTTCTGTAAATGGACTTCAAATCATTTGGGAGTCTTGTGCAAGGAAAATAACTTCATTTACAATTTGTAACGCAATAGTCACATTTGGGACTCCTATAGTTCATATGGGAGGGTCACCTTACTCATCTATGTGTGCAATAAAGTCATTCTTATTTGGCAGTCAAGAATTTTCATTCCTGCGGATGGCCTTAAAATCATGGCATGGAAAACAACTTCATATATTACTCGGAGGGCCTTAGTCATCTATTTATTCGGTTGATAGTCTTGAAACTGTCCGGAGCACTGATGTTCTTTGCGTCCACTGGCATCGACTGATAGTCTCTTATTCATTTCAGAGTGTCATGGCGTTGCGGAAGTTATAAGACTTGTCAAATTCGTGTTATTATCCCTGGAAAACCAAACACATATTGAATATTGACGAATGCGCATTCGCAGGAGGGATCGGTGTGTTGCGAGTTTTGAACTCGAAATTTTCGTGAAAGCCATCTCCCATACTTAGATGACTCGTGTGCTCCAAATTATTCCAACGGTTTTCTCACATGTCATTTTTGGCAAATGATCTTAAATATCATTCTCACATATATAGATGACCTAAGTGCTCCAAATTATTTTCTCTCATACGAAGCTGATTAAGGTGTTCCGCGAAGATATCTAAACGTCCGTAACGGTATTATCCCCTAACTGGAAGGTACATCAACCCCCCATATGTAATCGATCAACTTTTGACAAAAACTGTCAGCATCGCAGATACTTCTTCATTCAAATCGACAGTCTTGTCCCGTTTTGACACGATTTAGTTTTGACAAATCAGGCTGACAAATTGAGAAATTTATCAATAGGGGAACAACGCATTATGGAAAAGTTATCAGAACGTTCGATAAATACTAATATGCTGGATAAGTATTTCGAGCCGCCAATCGATCTTAGTTAGGATAATTTTACAAATCACTCTGGGATTCTTGTACATCAGACATTGGCGAGTGTTCAAAGGGCTTTTCGCCAAACCTATTACCTTCCAAATCTTCATCAGTTTCATTCGTGGCACCATCACTTTTGACCCATCAGGGGAATCTGGAATGGACGAAATCAGTACCGAGTCTAATAGCATATATCCATCCTGGTTATCTGGAGTTCATGATTCTTTCAGAAGGATCTCTGTAAATAACCCATTAGTAAAGTATGTATACACATTCAGTACAATAGCTGGTTATCCCTCAGATTATAACTAACGTGATTTATAGAATGACCGATTGTGCGAAATAATTTCTGTCATTATAATATATTCAAATAAATCAATATCATGAAGCAGTTGTCTTTTACAGCTGGTCATCTATGATATATATTTGTTTGTGAGATACAAATTCTTGCTAATAGCGATATTAATCGTTCCTTCTCATTCACCAAACGCTATATAGACGATCTTCTCGCTGTGGATAATCGCTATATAAATGACGCAGTGAAGGATATATATCCACCTTCACTGGATTTGAAGGAAACTACAGATAGCCCTACAGGCACATCTTATTTAGATCTCTACCTCTATAAAAATGAAGCGGGCATTCTCTCGTCGACTTTATGACAAAAGAGATGATTACAATTTCGACATCGTAAACTATCCCTTCCTGGACAGTAATATTCCAGTGGGACCTGCATATGGCGTATACATATCTCGCTTAGTAGCATTTGCTAGATCCTGTGTTAAATGTGACGATTTTAATCAACGTCACAAAACATTGTTACAGAAATTTATAAAACAGGGCTATTCCAACTCAAAGTTTCTCAAATTTGGCGATACATATCGCATGCTGATAAAAAAATTTTCGTAACTTGTGTCTAATTCCGCTTAACCCGGGGCTAGGGGCCCTATGAACCCATATACTTCAAGATCCTCATGGTACTCATATGAACAGTCACAATCAAAGCGTGGCTGAGATACATCATTCTTTAGATGACGACTTTACAACGAATTATGGATTAAGAATACTGATCAGCGATACGGATTTGATATTTTTGGAACATCATGATGTCTTGCCGGCATCATTGAAAACTGTTGACCGCTTCTCTCTTGCAGGAAACAAGCCTATGTTTATGTATACTATGATTGTCTTTTTGAATTTGGTGCTAATACTGTTATATGGAATATGGAATAGGTCTTTGGATAATGGACGCGGATATTCTCTAATGGACGACGGCTGAATTATGGATGACGGACTAGACGCTTGTAATTCTTTGTACTACATTTTTTTGTTAATAAATATCTCGATATCTTTACAATTAGAAACTGAGAATACCGAGATTAAAAGATTTAACCGTATGCCTATGTAAATGACGTTTACTAGCACTTTTGGGAAATCCCAGAGAATGTCAAATACTAAAGCGAATGTATTGCTGTGATGTCAGTGGTCAGTGCTGGGAACCGATTGTGGTGAAGGAGCCTATATTTTAGAGAACAGTAATAACTAAGTATTTCTAAGTATCTAGATGTCCATTATTATTCAAAAGGGGAGGATAAGTACACTACCAGAAGGAATGGGTATAGACTGACGTGACGTAACCAAACTACCTGGATCAAAACGACTCAAAATGTTTGGGTCAAAATGGAATTTAACACAAAATGTTTGGGTCCGTCACGTTTGTATCCAAACATAACTGATCAATTTGTGTTTTCCCCCTTGAGCTAGGGAGCTGAAAGTTACCACACCATACCCTTGAGTCAAGCTCCACCAGGAAATGTAGACAAAATTGGAGATGGCCGAAAAGGCATTTTTTGGTCGATTTTTCGGTCCGATTTTTTTTATTTTTGTGTTTTCTTCCCAAAAACTGCATGATAAATTAGTATATAATAATTTGATGCGAAATAATATAGTTTTTGCTCAGTTTTCCCGCAGAAAAGCAAGAATTTTGAAGAAAAAAGAAACATCACTTTTCTGGTACCCCAATTGACCACCATTTTAATTTTCTCATGGTCCTCTGCTCGAGAGGTTATGAAAGTAGGTTCAAAATGACCCCATGATAAACTATAAAGTCACGGTGTGTCTGCTCTCAAGTTTTTATCGTTCCGGAGATAGGATAAATACTTTGGTAGGTGGGGGTGGGGTGAAGGCCTGGTAGAGTTAATAGGCTCCATTTATGTGATAAAATGTTGTCATTTGAAAAAAATACGGAAACTCTTCTTTCTTATTTCTCATTTCGCAAGCATTATATAAATTCTGTATGATATTGCAATTACAGAAAAGTTGACATTGGGAAATCTGTTTAATAAACTTTAAACATGGAAACGCGCTCTTTTCCCAACTAATCCAATGATACAGTGTGCATACCAACCAAATACCCATGGTTATTTCATACATAAACATCTGCAAGTTCGGCTGAGATACCAATGCTACGTCTTAGAATCCTCCGGCTTCTAGTCTGAATGGCTTCTGTGGAGTCATATGGCTGCTTTTTAGTCGCCAGACGTCGTCAACTTTTTCCACTACTTACATATCTCAAAAGTTTGAAATGGTATTTAACTCTTTCTCTGATAGCGTATGTCGTAATTATCGAACTACCCCGTATGTGACCTGATTATTTCAGACCAGGATAACTTATGGCATTCAAATCATTGACTAAGTATCATTTGGTCTCATCAGTTTAACCTGAAGATCATTTTGCCGCACTTTGAAGAAAAAAATCGAATTGCCATGGTATCCAGTCCACTACTATCTTGACCGCCTATCTGATAATGATCGTATGCCGTACCGCAAGCAGGACAAGTTTCATGCGGGTAGAAAATGGTGTTGAATTATATATCTTAGCATCGAATGGACCAGAAATCAAATTACCGGGGACAGCAATAGAACGTAGACCCCAGTCTATCCTTATTTACACAAGGGACATTTAGACAGCTATAATTTCACTCGACACAGTGGTTTTGCCCTTACAATAAAAATTGATAGCCATTTAGTGGTAATTGTCAATACGAATGTCAATACGCTATCTTACCATAATCAAATGCCACAGCGCTGAAGTACGGCAATATGATTTTAGAATCTGTGGGGGGTCTCATGTAACAGATTGTACTAACTGTTGGTGTCCAGATTTCATGGAGGATCCAATGTGGATAACAGGTACATATTTGCGTCTGTTGGCGACAATGGCTGGGATACTCATTCTAGAAAGCCGGTAACTAGGCCTACATTCCAACTTCAACCTGTCGTTAATATATCACGATTTAACAATCTTAGCAATTACAAGCGTCTGGTCCGTCATTCATAATTCAGCCGTGGTCCATTAAAGAATATCCGCGTCCATCATCCAAAGACCTATTCAATATTCCATATAACAGCATTAGCACCAAATTCAAAAAGACAATCATAGTATACATAAACATAGGCTTGTTTCCTGCAAGAGAGAAGCGGTCAACAGTTTTCAATGTTGCCGGCAAGACATCATGATGTTCCAAAAATATCAAATCAGTATTCTCGATCCATATGATATTCGTTGTAAAGTGGTCATCCAGAGAATGATGTATCTCAGTCACGCTTTTATTGTGACTGTTCATATGAGCACCTTGAGAATCTTGAAGTGCATGGGTTCATACGGCCGCTAGCCCCGGGTTAAGTGGAATTAGACACTAGTTATGAAACGTAACGCCATAGATCTTGCACGCTACGCTCGTATTTTGCTATCAGCATGCGATATATAATATATATGATAATTCTGATCATATATAGACGTAAAAATCGTGAATAATGCTGAAATAGTTTTAACAAATTGGTAATAATGACCGTATTACGATGATCACGAAGAATTATTAATCTTCAAGTTCTTCTTTGTGTCTTGAACAGATACCCACTAATATTCAATTTTGTCTGTAATAGAACAAGATCATGCATTATGTTGTGTACAAAGAACAGGCTGTCACAGCACAGCAAAGACTCGCAGACTCGAAGCTAAATATCAGTATAAGTAATCTGTCGCCGCCCTAAATATTATTTCAATACTCATTATGAATATGGAACAACGGAACCTACGTGAACCGACAAACATGGTAAAATCAAATTCCAGTCAGACTCCAGATCCGCAAGGCGATCCATTCCGTTGACAGTGTAGCATCTACTAAATGACACAATTGTCTGTTTTTGCCCCTACATGATCTCTTCATATATGGACATGTCCATACATATACCACACAGGTATGGACACTACCATGATCTTTTAAATGGACACTGGCCCATACATTTGCCAGACATGAAGGCATGTATGGGAACTATCTGGGTGTATCTAGTATGGGCATGTATGATAGAAGTAATTTTCTGTACATCACTCATACATGATCTTTTTATATACGGACAGTCCCATACATATGTCACATATATATTTACGCGATCATATATCTTGTATTGATGGCATGTATGGGAAAGCTATTTTCCATCCATTGCCCATATATGCTTTTCTAAATGGACAGTGGCGCAGACCATACATGCAAGGATGGCATGCATGAGAATTATCCGAGTCAATTTTGTATGGGAGAAGCAATTTTCCACACACTACCCAGGCATGATCTTTAAAATTATGGACTATAGCCCTTACATCTGCCAGAGGTAGGCTATATGTAATCTACCATTTATGGATACATTCAGAGCCTGTGTATATGAACTATCCCACAAAGGTATAATAATTGTCTGGATAATATTAATGTTGCATGCGGATGTATGGGAGAAACAATGCTTCACACAACTTTGATTCATACTCCATATAAGGATCACGAGACAATGAATACAATATCCAATTACCCAATTACAAGCGTCTGGTCCGTCATTCATAATTCAGCTTTCGTCCATTAAAGAATATTCGCGTCCATAATCCAAAGACCTATTCCATATTCCGTATAACAGTAGTATTAGCACCAAATTCGAAAAGACAATCATAGTATACATAAACATAGGCTAGTTTCCTGCAAGAGAGAAACGGTCAACAGTTTTCAATAATGACGGCAAGACATCATGATGTTCCAAAAATATCCTGGGACAACAATGTCTCTAGACTCAGGCCTTTTCAGCTGTACAGACTTAGACAGTGGATCCCTACATGAAGTATCTACCGAACTGTTGCATTGTGGTCTATTCCATCTGCATACATCCTCCAAACATGCTGGGCATGGATGTATGGGAATTTTATGTTGTCCCTCGAAAGATATTGTTGATGTATGGGGTATGCACGGAAATGACTTTATCATATATTAGGATACCCATGCATTTCTCATAGTTTGGTAAGGGTTATTGGCACATTAGGGACCAGTAATTATCAAATAGCTCTAGTGATGTAAGCGCTTAGTGAAAGTAATAACGCCATCTTGTGGACCATATTGTGGTTGGATGATCTATCGAAACTGATGTCCCAATTCCGCCTGGCCGTCTCTAAAATAGACCGCATTTTAATTAGACAAAACGGAACTAATGACTTCAGTTATATCATATGGATTCCTAACTTCACACTGGGACGGAGATATGTTTGATGTGTTTACATCAAATAATCGCTGGTCCACTGATTAGTTTACATGCGCTCTTAGTGGTTGAGATGTACGCTGTTGTCAAAATGTTACCACATTCTAATTCCCTGAATGAAAAGCTTTCAGAAAATATATGACTTGTTTTGATGCGTTTATTAATTGCTATTTAATTGCGCAAAAACTGATACGGCGTCGAAAATCGCTAGGGATACTGGAAAAATAACTATCACAAGCGTGGCAATAAAATTGCAATAACAACTAATAATGACACAATTGACGCTGCATGCAGAGTCAACCAGTATTGGCTGAACAATTTATTTTAGTCACAACAACAAAAGATTCTATAAACTGTTTAAAAAAATTATGTTTCTCATATGGTCTGTATGATGGCGTGAGTGAATAAAATTTATACAGTGACATAAGGGTGACATAGCCTAGTGACCTGGCAAAAGGTCACAAACCTCCATTGCAGAAAGTGGGTCCAAGATTATTATCAGGACTTGACTTCCGGCGAACATTGATTGGCCATTATACCTGACTGGGCCAGAAATGGTCTGTGACGTGTTTCTATAATATTTGGCTCTAAAATATATCAAAACCACCTTTTCAAATTTTAATCGGAAAACAAATCTGGGCCAGTTTGATTGGCACCTGCGAAATTTGCCGTAATGGTGTCGGGCTGGATGACCCTTTTTCTGGCGGTCTCATCTCGAAAAAATGGTGGGGAATGTATGCTGAATTTTCCATATGTTTGAGCGGAAAGGCCAGGCTACCTGGTGTGGTGGGTCATTTGTGGCGGCGAATATTAGGGAATATAGTTTTCTCAAGATGTGCTCGGCCAATTTACTACATATTAAAGTAAGGCGAATATTTAGTGGTTTGTGACCTGTAGGAGAAAAACGAAAATCGGTCTTTCTTCATTGTCACATTTTCCTCCAGAGAGGTACAGAATCAGATATAAATGCCTATTTTCAGCCAATTTTTTGCTTGTTCAGGTCGGATAGAATGTTATCAAGCCTAAACGTATACATTTTTCGTCTATTGCGGGCGCCCGAGCTGGCATTTCTGTGTTTGCAGCCCAATTTTAATATTGTCTGACTTCTATAAAGGAATTGAGTTATTGTGTCAGTACAGTTATTTTCAAGCCATTCGTTGATATATTCTGTGCTGTGGAAACGTTTATTTGCGCATTCCGTTTATTGACTCCACCCCCCACATCAGCGATCGTTCTGGTCAGTAAGCTCACACATTAAATTAGGTCAATATATTCACAAACTTTAATCATTGCAAAGTAACACTGGTCCGGTTTGTCAAATAACTCCATTAAAGGGCATTCATCGGATTCTAACTGGAGATATGATACAAATTAGCGGTAAAATTTAGCTTTTATTTCCCCTCTACAATGGGGGGGGGGGTCGAATTTGTGTTAATAATCGTTATCTCATGTGTGTACAGATACAATTCGGGGGACTGTATTTTACGTCTGTAAGTGTACAAATTACAAATCCAGAAAATAAATTATTAAATAATCTTTTGGGGTGAAATATTTGAATAAGTGTTTGACTACTCATGGGTCCATATATTAAGGGAAATGTCACTTTGATGTGACAATCGATAACTTTGCGATTATTGGAAGCAAGACGTTTATATTTGCATATGTATATGATTGTTTGTTATTGGTTCGGTCACACAAAGTTTATTGGAATCTGAATAGATTTACTTATTTGTAGGTCACAAACCTCCATTGCAGAAAGTGGGTCCAAGATTATTATCAGGACTTGACTTCCGGCGAACATTGATTGGCCATTATACCTGACTGGGCCAGAAATGGTCTGTGACGTATTTTAAAATGTTTCTATAATATTTGGCTCTAAAATATATCAAAACCACCTTTTCAAATTTTAATCGGGAAGCAAATCTGGGGCAGTTTGATTGGCACCTCCGAAATTTGCCGTAATGGTGTCGGGCTGGATGACCCTATTTCTGGCGGTCTCATCTCGAAAAAATGGTGGGGAATGTATGCTGAATTTTCCATGTGTTTGAGCGGAAAGGCCAGGCTACCTGGTGTGGTGGGTCATTTGTGGCGGCGAATATTAGGGAATATAGTTTTCTCAAGATGTGCTCGGCCAATTTACTACATATTAAGTAAGGCGAATATTTAGTGGTTTGTGACCAAAAGCTAATGCCACAAATGTCTCTATTTGGGGCATTTAGTGACATACGTTGATGCTACATTCCATTGAGCTGTGTTTTGATCATTGTTTTGACAATACACCAATAAGCTTGTGCCACAGCATGTAGCGTTTACGTAATGCTTTTTGCTCAAGGGAATATAAACACGAAAACGCCCTCACTCTCATCAAATATAAACACTTTGATGCTTTAGCATGCATCGCTGCTGAAAAAAAGCATAGGTGATAGTTTATAAAATTCGTTGATTAGATGTTGATTATATCTGTAAATAATCAATACTTGTTTTTGCTGACACCACCGCAACTTTTTGCATAATTAACTCTCCAGGACTAATTCCGATCAATCTGACTATTACATTGACAGCATTGTGTTAGCAAAGGGAGCGAACTTTTTCGATTTACTGGACGAGTAATCGTCACGTGACCATCAGGTGGAATTAACAGTTACTTTCGGATCAGTTCACAATGAATCGGATAGGTGACCTCCAAACTGTTACTCACATGACCATCAGGTGGAATTAACAGTTACTTTCGGATCAGTTCACAATGAATCGGATAGGTGACCGACAAATTGTTACTCACGTGACCATCAGGTGGAATTAACAGGTACTATTGCGATCGGATCAGTCCACAATGAATCGGTTAGGTGTGCGGCAAACTGTTACACACGTGGCCATCAGGAGAAATTAAAAGGTACTATTGCGATCGGGTCAATTCCCAATGAACCGGTTAGGTGTGCTACAAACATTTACTCGCGAATTCGTCGAAGCGTCTGAGCCAAGAAATCTGAAACGACCGTGAAGGTGGAGGGGTAATTTCCCCTGAATCGCTCGGAATATTTTTCTTCAACCAATAAACGGGAAAAACGTTTGGTCACATGTCAGCTGATAATACTATTGAAGTGGTAGTGTTAATATAAGTAATATTGTCACATGAATTAAAACCAACTGTCGTATGAAAAAAGGTCTCTCGGTTAAGTTATATTATGGACTACGGCAGAATATTGAATGTCGAATCTGACGTCTATCAGGACGACAATGTCGCGAAATTGTGCGGCAAACACTTCTCTGCCGACAAACTAGGGAATGGTCCGGTTCAATTGCTTCCGCCAGAATCGGCTGGTTGTGAGCCGGTCTTGGCCCTTCAGTGTGCTCAGCCTGAGGACGGCTGATGACCTGGGTTCCCAACGCAATAAACTATAAGCGAGGTTACATTGACTTCTATATCGTTTTTAGATTGCACGACTGCAGCTGTAACCCGGGGCCGTTTGGTTGATATATATGCCTTAAACGAACTGCAAACATATAGTTAATCGATTTGTTTTGCCACTTCATTACCACATATCCGCTTAAATGTAAGTGGTCACATTAATATCAATGTTTTATATCAGCAATGGTTCGTGCACACAACTAGGCTGAATGAGTATATGTTAATCTGTTTTGTCGGGACATACGGTCTTCCTATTCGGTAATTCGGCGCAATATTTCATATCTAAAGAAATTATCCGATTTGATTCTAGTGAATTGGTCGTTAATGGATTCAAATCAAATTCTGACATATTCATCTGTCCGACGATTTCCACGTTACATTGAATAACAGAATTGCAGCGTTAGACAGCGCAAATATATGGGGAACAAGAGTGATGAAGTCAGACAATCGCAAGGGAGGGAGTTCAGTTGTTTCAACGTAGATGAACACAAGTTACATGCACCTCACCATTGTGTTTTATGTAATCCTAAATGGAATGTATCCATGCAGCAATAGATTGTTTTAGATCGTTCAAAAGTTAAACAAATGAACCCGAAAGCAGCTAGTGCTCGTAATATAAATGTTTCAATGTATGCGTATATGTGTTGTTATAGGTGGTCCTACAATAATATATGTCGTTACAATAATGGAACATCCGGGTCATTCAGCTCTTTCTTAAAGCATAAAGCTCCTAATTCGTGACTATGATTAACATGGCGGAGAATGGAGCTCTCGGTCGACTTCCATCTTCGCTTACCCAAGTCTAACACTACACGTGTTGCCTTGGCTGAACGAAACACATTATCTGATCAGAATACATGTCTGGTGATGTCATAGCGCTATAAATATTCCGTGGTCCATATTAGGAGAAGTGCAATGTATGGCCTCTTTAGCATTCAAATTTGATTGGCTATTCGAAGGAAATTAACATCAATACACCCACCACTTGCCATATTTGGAGATCACACGGGCAGACATCAAAGTAAATCCTAGCTGCACGGTGTTGGCGAGCTCCTATATTGATTGGCTATATGACATCACGAGCGTTTCCCGATTGGAACAGTTTACTCTATTCAATAAGTCAAGGTAAATGACGGAACGTTAGTGTAGTATTTAACTTGAAAATGTGAAGATATCGATTTTAGGCCTCACAGACTTCTTGTTGTTTTGAATAAGAACGTGCATTCTACTAATATTTTCCCCGTTTGGGTCGTTTCTTTTATCACATATTTCATCACTTTTCATCAGATGACTTGACAGGACTGTTACATCATTGCTCTTTAATATTTGTATCTAATACGGCTCAAACCAGTGCTAGAAACCGTGTGGTCATGTCATTCAAAGCGTCCACATTAACAGATTCAATAAAAGCGTCGCTGCGATACGAATCATAACAAGGACCATTTTGGGTTCTTGTGATGTTTTGGATGTGCAATCAGAATATTGGTTTCTGGGGTCATATGACTTCTTTTCAGTACGCCGGCATCTTTATCCACCAAATTAAATGTACTTCATTATCGCGTACCATGCACCCCCACCACGTTCGCGTTTTGTTTCAAGAGAAGGTTTGCATGAAATCACTACGCTTACAGTAAATCGATACAGTTGTCGATATATTCGCTTGTCATTTGCAGTAATTTGTCTCATGCCATCATTCAGCATTATTAAACATACTCATACATATTGAAGATAAGATGTCGATATCACCGTATATTAGTTATAGTGTTTTGTTTCGCTGATTAAGACCTCGTCCGTCATACCCCGCCATTAAACCAAAACGTATATCTCGGCAGGACTCAGCTTATGATTTCTGCCAAATAACGCTGACAATCCGTTTCCCAACTACATTGCTGATCTCTTATATGTTCATACATATCTATGGAAAGTGTTATGTATTTTATAAACTAAACTTTAGCTATAAAGCACTGGTATACCAAAGATGCGATATTCTGGTAGAGGCGTTAATATAGGATTGCTTGTTTGCCAATCCCAGTTTCCTTTGAGGCAATAAACATATTATTTAAACCATGCGATATTACCTTCCATCACACATAACTTCTGAACATGAAAAGCCGGGCTTGTTACCTTACGGACGTGTATGCTCTTGCACAGAGATTGGGCGCTTCAATATTCAACGACCTAGTTCACAGCCTGTTTTCTACTGTGATGACATGAAATGGCAATATCGTTATTCATGGCACATGGGATTGGTCAGAAAGGGGACAGGCTCTGTTTAGAGAGCCGCTGATTGACAACCATGATGAAAAAGAGGGATTGGTAAGCTAATATAGAATAAACTAAGACGAGCAAGCCATACCTACAGTTAAACTAATGAAACTCTATTATTATCAGTATTACATAATTAGCAGACATAAGACACGATATTCAATATTCAACCGTCGTCCGTGAAAGAATCTCCGCGCAATAGTCGAAAGATTAATTTCGCACGACAGACAGCAATAATGAAATAAAAACACAGGATATAATTTCCTGCAAGAGAGAAGCAGTTTTCAATGATGCCAGCAACAAATGATGACGTCCTATACATAAAATCCTAATCACTGACCATTATTCTTTACCCAAATGAATTTCCAAGTCGTTCTGCAGATTATGTATCTTAGTCACACTTTGAACGCGGGTGTTCATTTGAACACCATGTGTCCATTTGAACACCATGTGTCCATTTGAACACCATGTGTCCATTTGAACACCATGTGTCCATTTGAACACCATGTGTCCATTTGAACACCATAGAGATGTAAACCACATCGAATTCAAACATCACATAGCCCCAGGTTTAAGCGGAATTAGATACAAGTTATGAAACGTAGCGCCAGAGATCTTGCATGCTACGATCGTATTTTGCCGTCAGGGCACGATATTTATCAGAGAATTCGATGAACTTTGAATGGCGCACAGGCCCTCAAAACAAGAGTGTGGGCGGTAGGTTTAGGGTGAAGTGTCGAAATATGGGGTCTCTATATAGCATAGATAGTGCCCTCATATTTCGACACTTCACCGTAAAACCACCGCCCACACCCCCTAAAACTGTTGTTTTGAAGGCCTGTGAATTGAGGCATTTGGTAGTATAGAACTGTTTGACAAGTTTCTGTAATAATATTCTATGGTTTTGATTAAACCCGTCACACCCTGCATATAATCTAGTAAATGCTACCAGATGAGATATTTATACGACGTATGCAGGCCCATCTGGAATATTCCTATCCAGAAATGGTTAGTTAACTATGTCATCACTGTAATCATCTCTCTTGCCGTAGAGTAGACTATGCAAGGTCATCTTGAAGTCATTTGATGTTACATTGAAACACAAAATCCCATAGTCAATGTCCACCATTACACATCATAGATAGAATCTCATGCCTGTGATGATAAAAGCTTGTGACAATGCCGCACATTGCACATATATGTATATTTCTAAAATATGTATTTTCGCTATGTATTCCCTATATAAAACTTCCTATGTATTCAGCTATCGGAGCTCTGCCATCAGAGGGGTACTGTGTGTTTGATTTCAAGACTACCGGTCTGCTGCCTCCTATTTTTATGGGAGAACCGTTTGCCAAGTGGTTTAGATTGCCGACATATAGTGCTGGCGATTAGGTGCCTGTCGCTGGTTCGAATCTCGCATGATACTCGACAATAGATTATCTGTGCTATACTAAGATAGTCTAATCCCAAAATCACGACAATACTTTTAAAACTTAATCTGTTTAAAAGCTGCTTATTTACAATACATTTTGGAAAAAAATGTCCTTTTTACAATTTTCCTAACAAAATTCAGTAAAGTTTAATATTATATCAGGCAAGATCAATTTGAGGTTATTAAATTCTATCCGGCCTGGAAAATGAGGTGCAATTTTTGACTGATATTTGTCCGAGTTTCAAATTTTTCATTCATGCAATTTCCTACAGAAAAAAACGCACAGTAGATTAGAAAATGATTATCTACTGTTAAGTAAAATACTTTCGAACGCTGTTAGGGAGAAAACAATGAAAACGCAATTTCACGGTGCTATGGCCCCACGATCGTCATTTCGAATTCACTCATGATTTCAATATGATGAGCTACACAGTTTCAGCTGTCAAGTCTACGTCATTTAGGAGAAGCAGAGAAAAGCTCGCAGGTCATTCATCGCTAAAACATCATTCTGTGCTCATTGGTCGTCTTCAACGGTGCAAGTATGACACGGACGATTCTACCGTGGTTCATTAAATGGTAAAACCACCAAAAATTTGTCTGCCCAGGATAGCCAGATTCCAGCTAGTCTTACTAGATAATTGCATTGCACATGCATCTTTGTTATGGTACTTTATCAAGTTTCTGTTGTTTCTCAGCAAAATGCATTGAAGCAATAATGGAATTGGATGTTACAGCACATCTACATAATAAGCTGGGGTTTTTTTTTATAAAATTGTCTCCATCATCATCTGATGGATCACCACTAAAGAGGTTTGTGTGATATTCCACAAAAGTTGTTAGTGATTATAACATAGCCGATAAAGAAACATCTAATGATATTCTTCATCGTCTGTGTTATCACCTTATGTTCAATTATGTTTAGGAAAACACTTTCTTGGTAAAGCACAAATACTTGTACTGGATGGGACTCCACGCCCTAACTACGGGACTAACCCATCCAGCACGGGACTGGTCCATCAAGAAAAATATTTGTGCTTGACCAAGAAAGGGTCATCCTAAAAAATCAATTCGATATAATCGTTACCACCTGTCTAGGTAAGAGGCTTCGTGATGTACATGTAGTGGATTTTGATATCGAAGAGAATTAGATATACGGCATGGACATATTTTGACACGATCCCTTGGTAATGCTTACGAAAATAGCTTTAGTGCGATAATTCTAACAAAACTGGACACTGTGTCCGGTTTTACTGCTCCTAATAACTAACATATGTCGCCCACAGAGACATGTCGTTTATTAAAGTGAACGTAAAGGCTGAGGCAACATGCACTCTGTGGGAAAGAGCTACATTGAAATACTGAAATAGCAGCAACAAATATTTTTGGGGATTTTTTTGCACCGAGTACGAACGAAATTATCTCCGTTGTATTATTGTTCCCCGGCTGCCGCCATGCTGGCTATCTCACTCAGAGCAGTGACGTTGTATCACCTTGGAGCTCTTTATTCGTGGAGTTAGAAAGCGCAGAAAGCATGTAAACATAGCGACGCACGAGGAGGCTAGCCTGACTTCAAGTTCTGACGAAGAGACATATGAAGGTTTACAGGGTTACCAGTTTGAACCAAAACGCTCCGATGTAGACGAAAGTAGTGAGTAGTTCATCGAACGTTTCAGGTCAGTAAACACTTGCTGGAGACACGCAACACAATCAAAACACGCTTGAAACAGCCGAGCTCTCCACCACCGCAATTACAATTCGTGCTACAGCGATGCCCATTCTCGTCTCGCGAGACTCCCTACTGCGAGAAAGAGTCTCACGCGTAAATGGGAGCCATCCCCCCAAAATTTGGGGGGTGAGTAGGCGGCGTATGATTATCTGGCTTGTCACTGACCTGCTGACTCCGCCGAGTTAGAAGCGAATTGCTAAACATAACGTGGGCTATATAATTGGGAAATGACTCTTTCCGTTTCGGAGCATATCAATCGCGAGCAAATTATTGTCGGTATGTATACTTGGCCGTGAAAGCGAGTTATCTAATACAGGAAGTAGTTCGCGGGTAGACACGGCTCGCTTTGAGAATGATGTCATGCTGCCTCGCTTTGAGATTGGAGATTCAAAAATGTCACCAGTTTACATGAGAGTCGCTTTGGTCACCCGCGGGTAGACACGGCTCTCTTTGAGAATGCAGCGATGCCAAAACAAAGTGATACTACGTCACAGGAAAATATCACGTGCTCCGTACAAGCGTTTTCATTGGCGCAAGGCTAATCAATAAACTGATATGGCCGACTCCAGTCGCTCGTTGCATCAGTCAATAATTCCCGTGTTTGGAATTTTTTTTTTGGAAGGGAAAAAATCACAAAAAATATTTGTTGCTGCCAAATGATACTTTTAATATAGTTCTTCCACACAGTGCGTGTGTTGTCGCAGTTCACTTTAAGTTACGATTAAGCCCGAACAGACAGACTCGCTTGCTGTCCGGAGTCAAGATCAGCGTAAATACTACAATCATACCGACAAAATCGATATCAAACCGAAATGGCTAATTCAAGGGCTCAAGAACTGGTAAAAACAAATATACGTTCACAGATGTCCAGGAGATAATGGGGATAGTTTCCATCAGGCTAGAGCGATGAACCTTCGTTGATCTCTCCTCAAGATGCGTCGTTTGCTATTGCCATTGTTTTGCTACTGAGACACCGATCTTTCAGCGTCACACTGAAAACATTGCCGGGTCCGACAGAAAACTGCATCCATTACGAGACCGTCAATATAGGGCATGATAGACGAGATGATGTAGCAGAAAAGATATTACTTAAAAAATGCTACTTCAATAATATATACTTTTCTAGGGACTGAGTTGCCTTTTAGGATGTTGTTTTGCTACTGAGACACCCATCTTGCAGCGTCAGTAGTAGCTAACTACCGGCACAGACCATATTTTGCTGCGTGCGCAGGTGTTTTTGTGGCGGAAGTGGGGCGGGTCGGGGGATTCCCCAGTGGGGGTTTCCCAATGACGATCACGTGATCAAGGCATGTCTAGACTTGTTCTGGGTTGTACAGTTCTGCCATACGGAGGATGGGTACTAGTATTTCGCTGAAATGTATTCCTCCGCGGTGATGCGGTTTGGCTGTGATGCGGTCGCGGAAGAAAGCTTCCGCGGAGGAAAAGTAGTCCCTAGACTACAAATACGCTGCATGGTCCGATTGGGCCGAGTGAGGCTCTTTTCAGTCATGTCATGGGTGTTTTCACAGAATAAATGCCATACGGAGGATGGGTACTAGTATTTCGCTGACGTCCTAGTAATAAACATAATCTATAGGTGTTGTACCATGTTAATAGGATCAGTCTAGCATCTGTACCACCCTAGGGTCGAGTGTTTATTGTCCCGTGTATCTCCGCAAGAAAACAACAAACAAAATGGCGGCTCCAGGATGGTGCGGGGACGCCCTTTCCCCATCACGGCGTCGACCGTAGCGCCATCTGCACACATTGACGCAAGGGAGACAACTCGTGTGGCCCAAGGATATGGAAATAGCCGTGTTGGAGCTAGGGGAGTGACTACTGGTCCAGTGGGGTCGAGTGAGGTATCAATGTGAAGCCTATGTGTGGGGGCATATAATGGGCTGGGTGTGGGGTTGAACTAGCGTCATTCTGCGCATGCGCGGTGGCCGAAGGGTATGAAAATAGCCGTTTTGGAGCTAGCGAAGCCAATAATGGTCCAATGGGATCGAGTGAGGTATCCAAGTGAAGCTTAGGTGAAGGGGCATCTGACTGGACTAGCGGATTTGAAATAGCGTCATTCTACGCATGCGCGGTGGCCCAAGGGGTATGGAAATAGCCGTGTTGGGAGCTAGCGAAGCCAATAATGGTGCAATGGGATCGTATGAGGTATCCAAGTGAAGCTTAGGTGAAGGGGCATCTGACTGGACTAGCGGATTTGAAATAGCGTCATTCTGCGCATGCGCGGTGGCCCAAGGGGTATGAACATAGCCGTGTTGGGAGCTAGCGAAGCCAATAATGGTGCAATGGGGTCGTATGAGGTATCAAAGTGAAGCCTAGGTGAAGGGGCATCTGACTGGACTAGTGGGTGTGAACTAGCGTCATTCTGCGCATGCGCATAGACGTTTTTGGGATGTAGGGGAGTTACTCATGGTGCAATGGGGTCGAGTGAGGTATCAAAGTGAAGCCTAGGTGAAGGGGCATCTGATGGGTTGGGTGTGCGGTAGCCATTCTGCGCATGCGCAGATGCAATGCGGAGCTCTCGTCCAATCAGAAGCGAGTATTTCAAATCCGCCACGGAGCTCTCGTCCAATCAGAAGCGAGTATTTTGACCCGGTGCATTATGGGACATATCCAAGATGGCGGCACGTATGTTCAAGATGGCGGCACATCCGGTGTCGAAAAATGGCCATTTTTGTCGGATGGGGTCACCTAGTGTCGAAAACTGGACCCTGTATGGGTCCCGCTAGACGTGTTGGAGCTAGGGGAGCCACGAATGGTCCAATGGGGTCGAGTGAGGTATCAAAGTGAAGGGGCATCTGACTGGACTAGTGGGTTTGAACTAGCGGCATTCTGCGCATGCGCAGTCTGGCCGTAGTATAGAAATAGACGTGTTGGAGCTAGGGGAGTTACTACTGGGTCGATGGGATCGAGTATCCATGTGAAGCCTAGGTGAGGGAGTTACACTAGGGTGTCGTTTCCATTCTGCTGCGCAGGTCACGTGGTGGGGTTGTGACGTCACTTCCGGGTTTTTCACTAAAAAACTACCTCCAAACATAGAAGAGTTCCCATGTTTTTCCCCTTAGACGTCCGTATGTTCAACCGCCGGCACTTTTCCACTGGCCTGGCCCCAGCGCGAGCGGCGCGCGCGTCATCACGCGTCATCCCCGGAAGTGCGCGTCATCCCCGGCAGTGCGCGCGTCATCCCCGGCAGTGCGCGCGCGCGCGGGTCAAAAGGTCAAAGGTCAAACGGTCTCCCTTTCGGCAAGGTTCGAAGAATACATAGAACTTATAGTCATAATCTATACGTGTTGGACGAGTCTCTTCACTCACCGTATACACGTACCTCAATGAAATGCCCGCTCCAAACCTAGACCAAATACACGTACTTGGTCTGTGGGCTGATTTCATTGGCTCTCTATTTTTACTATAGTGCGCTTGCATTCTAACCTTGATGGGTTATATTTTGGCCCATCCTACACCACTGATTTCAGTTTGACTGAATCTCCAGATGCATTATGAATAAAACACACAAGACAGGGTTTTTTTTGGTGAGATCTCATTTTTTATTCAGTGAACAACAACAACGTGAGAACAACCACGTGAAAACTGAAGCCCAGAACAAGGGGCTTGCTAGAATTCAAGCCCAGAACAGCGGGCTTATGTACATTGAAAGAATTCAAGCCCAGAACAGCGGGCGTATGTACATTGAAAGAATTCAAGCCCAGAACGGGACTTGTACATTGAAATGATGGGCGGCCCAGTCATAGACGAGTACATCTCGGTCCTCGGCCTTGGGGTACTCGTCAAACATGTGGACGATGGTAGATAAGGGTCTTCCCCGGCATCGATGGTACAGGTAAAACAAGCAATATTGTCCGCACACCATACTGTCCAGGCTTTGCAACGTTTTAGTATTCCAACACCACGTCTCTGTGCCTTGATCCATGAAGTCTGTTAAATCAGGATGGAGGGGTGGTAGGCCGTACGGGTCAAAGTATTCGCCCTGCTCTTCTGTCAAGTACACGGCCACCCAGTGTTGACCGGGCCGATCCATCGGGTCTGTATTCAGGACGTAAGGGAGCGTGTCAAAAGTTTTGACGTTCAAACTAAAAGAATGCGTCAGAAAATGAACAGGTGAACGTTCTTTTTCTTCCAGCAAACGAACGTTCGACAGTCAGAAAATGAACACTACCCCGTCAGAAAAAATGAACGTCAGAAAAAGAACGTTCTTTTTTGAACGTTCAAATTAGTATGTATGATAGGTGTCAGAAATCGCTGAAGGGCTCACAATACGGCTATCGTGTGTCGACTCTTATTAGAATGAAAAAAAAAAAAAAACGAAAACAGAACACTCGAAAAGGCAGCGCAACTGTATTTATATTGCACTAGCTTTCGTAGGTATATAATCCACTTCCTCTGAAGAAGTACTTTCCTTCTTTCAAAGCAACTATTGCAAAGATTTGACGTTTATCTACAGCAAATTTAATAAATGTATTTAATGTAATAAAAGTGGATCTTTCGTGCATATTCTGGGGAATTATTTACCGGGAACGAGCGACATATAGGAACTAACGCGCCGCGTGTATTATTTTTTGGGAGAAAACGAGATGAACTATATAATATTAAACTTCGACAGAGAAATATCACCATACTGATTTGCTTTTATTAAAAGTCCGATGTGACCAAATATCGTGTAGAATGATACAATAATCGGGTGAATAAGTTGGTGAATTAAGCCCCTTAGAATGTTCGTAATTTGAAGAAATTTGATAGACAAATAAAGACTTCGTTGTGATATCAAACCACACATTATTATATTACGTATTTGTATGACATTTATATAACAAATTTGATACATGGCATTCGACGGATGTTGATCGCGATTGTTAACTCATTTGTCAACCGTATATGCTAAACCCCTAGGCGTCCCCCATCGTCCTGTCTGACCTGCTCTGTATATTGATCGTGCGTAACGCACGTGGGCCCCCGTCTGCCCAGGAGGCCCAGAAAGGGTGAGAGCTCAAAGTCGGTTGCATACAGAAACCTGCCTTGCGATGTATACTATTATAAAATGCGTGGAGTCAAATCTACTTTCCCGCAGCGCGGCCTTCCTCTGTTATAGAATTTATTGTAACTTACCATGTGCTTTGCATTGTTTATATACATGTATTCAGTGCATTCTGTAAAACCTAGAGTGGTGTGTCCGATGTCTGCGATTTTGTTTAATAAACGGATGATATATGGAAGGACAATGATAGAATTGTTTCTCTGTTAGGGGCCTACTTGTCCCGGTCACGGCTTCAGTGTTTTGTCGCCACCTATTATTATCTTAAATTATCTGAAATCGTTGAATGCTGTAAAATAGATAACTGTTAATTGATCTTTGTTTATATAAGAAAATACGTGTGTTGGCTTTTTTGTTTCAAGTCAGTTTCGCTGTTCTATAATTCCGGGTAAATAATTCCCCAGAATATGTACGAAAGATCCACTTTTATTATATTAAATACATTTATTGAATTTGTTGTAGATAAACGTCAAATCTTTGCCATAATTGCTTTGAAAGAACGAAAGTACTTCGTCAGAGGAAGTGGGTTATATACCTACGAAAGCTAGTGCAAAATAAATACACCTGAGAAAATGAACATGCGAAAATGAACGTTCAAAAATGAACGTTCAAAAAAATGAACGTTCAAATATGAACGTTCGACTGTTCATTTCCTGACGCTGATGTGTAAAATGAACGGCCTGACGCATGCGGAAATGAACAGTCGAACGTTCAAATATGAACGCGTTCGCGTCAAAACTTTTGACACGCTCCCTAAGCAGCCGGATACACACGGTCTAATGGGAACACATCTCGGGCGAACACCCCTTGAAAGACCCTACGTGTTCCTGGGTCAGTCTCCAGCACGGTGGTTATCTGGTCTGTATCCATGTTAGGTGGCGAAGTCACACAGCACGTTACGGCTTTTATCGATTTGAATGATGTTGTCAAACTCGGCGTAGCAGATCACGTTGATGGTTTTCGGTAAAGGTGTCCCGAAATGCAGTTCCAAGCGTAAGTTGCCTTTCTTGACGAGACTCAGTTGATGATCGTTGTCTAAGGTGGGAGTCAGATCGAAACAGAACAATGTGTATCCGCTGCCGAAATCGTCTCGACTGATCATATTTCCCTCGTCTTGGTTGATTTGGCCAGTTGCTGTGAAGAGGTTCAGATAGCTCCGGATGTAATTGTCCGTTCCAAAGTTAGGTTGTAAGGGGCGTGCCGGTACCTGTTGGCCATCCACATGCAGGGCCATGAAATTGATGTTGAACGCTTTTAGGTTGAACGGATTCCTCGAGAGAGTCCCATTATAACTCACGTTCTCCACACAAGCTAGGGTTAAACGCTTGGGCAAATCCCCCAGGAACAGGTTTTCTTGATTGACAATCATATTGCCTTTAGGAACGGAAAAGACCTTGGTCTGTACTCGTCGAATCGGGTACTGGGCTGGTTTTTTCTCCAAGGCTCTGATGTGCCCCAACTGTACACCTGCGCTGGGTTTCACTTTGCGTACAAACAGACTTGCCTCTTGGATGACAATGTTATACTCGAGGTCCTCATTCGGGGCCATCAAGGCAAACGCAGGCGTTGCGCGCACTAGTCGTATTTTGACAGGTACTCCATTCAAGAGGTATCGGTCCTGCATGAATAAATCCGCATGCAGACGTCCCATCATATCGACCGAGTGACTCTCTGCTGTGAAATCCACTCTCTCCGTGTAGCCGGCGTTATCAGGACTCGCTTCCATATTGCCTGGGGTATCTCGGTAGAACAACGGGGCTGTCAAATACGACTTTTTAGCGTCACGCCCGTAGGATAACAGTGTTCGATGTAGGCTCGATACGGGTACGTGTTCGTCGAGGCGCTCACCAGTTTATCACTCAGGGCTATATCCACTTGCTGGAATAGCGAATGAAGCCAGAGATTCGCTGGACCCACGGGTGCATCTGCTTTCAGGGCTGTCCCATCTTTATTGGTGATTTTAGCTTTCACATATAGGTACGTATGGGCTAAATCCAGGTAGGTCGTATCTGCGTTGGTGATGGTGAATTCAATGGAGCCTGTGGCTGTAATGCTGGAAAGGGGCAGATGTTCCACCCATTGACCCTCTTCGGCACTGGTCTGAGTAGGTGGGACGGTCCATAAATCAAATTCACTGTTGGTAGAAGGACACGACTCGGCATGGATGAAAGCCATCTTTAAGAAAAGATATCCTTGGTCTTCTTCGATGTGCGTCGTCGCTGGGTCGGTCGTCGACTGGTGCGTGGTCTCGGTGGGGCAGCTCTTTTATTCCCTACGGTGCGTTGTGCTTTGGCCACCAAGACGCCTCCCGCTTCTTTGGCCCGCCGTTTCAAGGATTCTTTGGGTGCCGTACCCCCCAAGACATCACCAGCCACTTGCAGTCCACTGCGCACCGCTTGTTTGCCGATCGCTTTGACCCCACGCGTCACCAAGGGCAGAAACGTTTTGACGGCTCCCGAGTATGTTCCCCAGTCCATGGCCTCGTTGCATGCGTGTACCCGCAAAGACAGGAAAGTTACCCCCGGCCTATTTGGTGTAATGATCGACGTAACTGGCTGTATGGCATTGATAAGGCACCTTCATTATGCAAAGTGAACCGCTCGGACTTGACGGAAATGAAGTGTCAGCACCACTTTTCCTCGTTCGAATGCCACCGGTCGTCCCGTGTCGTCTCTTATATCGATGACGATGGAGCTAATATCGGTCTGACTGACCGGTAGATACACGATATGCCTGAAACTGTGGGTGACTTGAGCTCCATACGTGCCTTTCACCGGGCAGACGCGCAGTAGAGGTACGTTGCTGTCGCCGACAATGTGTGCATCGACCACGTCCGAGTAGACGTACAGCCCATACATACCACCACGCATGTCCATCGGGATGTGGCCTATCTCGCCGGTGGGGCCAGCGTACCCCTGGTAATTGAAACCCAGCATTTGCTGTAGGGTAGCACTGAGTTCGACACTTACGTTGGGGCTGAGCGTGAAATTGGCCTTGTCGTTGTGTGCGTTGTAATCGAAGTCCACATGATTTTTGAAGGGGAAAGATTTGATGGGTTTTGAAGTATTCGTGACGTCTCGTAGAGACTTATAATGCATCAGACTTCTCAGTCCACCCATGAACTCCTTGGGGGTATCGTATTGACCTTCGGGTAGTTTGAGTCGAGTTTCTTGTCCTTCGTAGGTCACCTCGTACCATACTTCATTGGCTCGCACGTTGTACCACGAGTAAGGGTATTGGATATCCACGAGTCCACATTCCCAGCGTCCAGGTAAATGCAACGGTTGCGGTAACTGGGTCACGTACTTGGTCAAGGTGTTGTCAGGAAACACATCAGCCGAGCTGTTACTGGGTAGGGTGAGGTAAAACATGATGACTGAGCTGTCCTGCTGCTGCTGTTGGTTTTAATACTTCTCCCAGCCCTTGGGCGCTAATCGTCGTGATGGTCGCGGTGACTTAGCTCTTGGTGGTTGCAGGGGGTGGCGTGGTAAAAGGGGTGAAAACGTAGGCGCCCGCCGTGGTGGTGATTTGGGAGGTGACTCCGGTTCCCAAGGTTCTGGTGGTGTACTCACATTCTGCATAAAGGCCCAGCGCTGAGGGTTGCCCACCAATTCCTGTGGTACATGCATGTCTTTCAAGCCTTGAGCGAAGACCTCCCATCCTCGAGGATCCGTGTGCGTCCTGCGTTGACGCATCAGGTCATTCACTAAATCCGTCATGTGGGTCCCGGGGACCACCTGATTCTGTACCAGGAGTTCACCTTTATCATTCCAAGTCATGTTAGGATTCTGTTTCATCCGTTGTAATACCAGGCCAGCTTGTTTCTTGAACGAGGCAGGTACACTCTTCAGCACTTCGTCTTCCACCCACTGTGGAGCTGTGGAAGGTACCCCACCCGGCTGTTGGAACGGTGCTGAGGTCGGCGGTCTGTCACGTGATGGTGGTGGTGGTGGAGCAGAGAGGGTTTTGTATTGGTCCATGAACGTCATGTACCGCTGAAGCGTCTCATTGTACCGTTGTACTTTCTCACTATCGCTTAACCCCGGTCTCTGTAAGATCTGTTGCATTTCTCCATCGAGGGTATTTATCGTCTTCACCGTAGAAGGGAAAGGGTAGGGCGATTGGAGGTTTTGAAGGAGCCGAGGTTCGACGAGGACCATTTTTTTCGTGTGGTTCATTGTCGGCCGAAGAGTCCACCCAATACTGGACCCAACACGGAAGCGGCCAACGGTGCTAAGATAGCCCCGAGAAATCCGCCTTTCTGTAACACCTTTTTCTTTTGTGTTTGAGACACTCGCTTCTGGACTAAGGTTCGGAGACCTGTCTTATGCTTGGCCAACTTGGTCTTCTGAGCCGGAGTCAGTGGTACGTTGCCTTTTAAGATATTGAGTCCAATCTCGCACAGACAGCACACGAGAGCAGGGTCCGCACCGCGTACAATGGTTCGGACTAACTCGGGTGGGGCCGTCTTCAATACACGGAGCGTGGGAGCGTGCTTCCGTACTCGCGCAGACATCCTGTACAACTAATGCTAGAACCCACAATTCTGCTCTTTTTATCTACTTCAGAGACAAAAATCCATCCTGCTGTGGTATTCATTCTTTTTTATTATCCCCATCATCAAAACACACACACCCCAGCTGGGGGAGCCACTGTAGGTGTGTTTACATTATTTTTGCATGTACACGTGGTGAGTCTCTCCGGGAAAGATGCCGGTCCGTAGTCGAAGGTGGTCGGGGGTGGTTTGCTTCAGGTCGAAGAGCATATACCCGTGCTGAGGGGTTGTGGCATCTTTAAAGGCTTCCAATGCAAACGGTGTGCGGCCGGGATACATCTGTCTCGCCAGGTGCAGCAGTTGAGTGGTATCTCTCGGGTTTTTGAAGACCACCATGTAGTGGGCATTTAAGCTGATGTTCCGATGTTCTTTGTTTTTACTGAACAGATTCTGCACAATGTAGATGATGCTGAGCCGTCGATGATGGCTGCCTTTGGTAAAGAGTTGGGTGACCCGTGCATCCGTCTCCGCCATGAGATCATCCAGAACCACCAAGGTGTCTTCCAAATCGGCCAGGTTTAGGCCTTTGAGTTTGCTGGACCCGCGCATCATCCACCATGAGTCCGCCAGATCACCAACATCCAGTGTCGGGTTCCAAATCGGCCAGGTTAGGTAGGCCTTCCACGAACGTGATGTGGGGCATTGCTGCATACGCTTCCTGCCATTCTCCGTAACACCACACGACTCTGGCAATGGGTGGAGTGATCATGCTGTCGGCGTGTTCGAGGAGCTTCCTGACGAAGTGCGTTTTGCCGGAGCCCGTCGGTCCTGCGATGACGCAAGTGAAGGGATGCTGCCAACGGGGGTCCATGGTTGGAGGTGTATCCGCTGTCGTGGTAACCCGCTCTTGTAAATTTGGTACGAGTGAATTGGAGTGGTGGTGGTGGGTACAACGTCGGTTGTCGTTGTCTGTTCACGTTCAGGGATGATGATGGTGGTGATGGGTACAACGTGGGTCGTCGTCGTTGTCGGTTCACTGTGAGGGATGAAATCCGGTGGGTCTTCAGACGTAGTGGATGTACTTGGTGTAAGTGTGGAGCTTACACTCGTTGTGGCTTGTACACGGGGTGTGGAGGTGGTGGTGACTGGGCTCGATACGACTGGTGCTCTCTGTAGACCGGTTTCGCTGATGGCTGGTGTTCTCAGTTGGTTAAGTAACGTACTGACATAGGCTACGTCGTAAAACACACCTCCGTACAACACACTCAGCAGGGTTAGCACTAGTACCCCAAAGCCCACTTGCGCTTTGCGCGTTTTGGGAGACACTGTGTTCAGAGACGGTTGCACCGTGTTCATGGTCGACCGTGGAATGAAGGATGACGGCAGTGGTGTCTGGCTTTATAGTCGTTTCACCTGGTTGGCCGCGACCCAGGAATTGAAGGAACTGGGCCAGCCTTGCCATTTGACGAAATGAAACGCGCACTTCCGGGGATGACGCGTGATGACGCGCGCGCCGCTCGCGCTGGGGCCAGGCCAGTGGAAAAATGCCGGCGGTTGAACATACGGACGTCTAAGGGGAAAAACATGGGAACTCTTCTATGTTTGGAGGTAGTTTTTTAGTGAAAAACCCGGAAGTGACGTCACAACCCCACCACGTGACCTGCGCAGCAGAATGGAAACGACACCCTAGTGTACCTCCCTCACCTAGGCTTCACATGGATACTCGATCCCATCGACCCAGTAGTAACTCCCCTAGCTCCAACACGTCTATTTCTATACTACGGCCAGACTGCGCATGCGCAGAATGCCGCTAGTTCAAACCCACTAGTCCAGTCAGATGCCCCTTCACTTTGATACCTCACTCTACCCCATTGGACCATTCGTGGCTCCCCTAGCCCCAACACGTCTAGCGGGACCCATACAGGGTCCAGTTTTCGACACTAGGTGACCCCCTCCGACAAAAATGGCCATTTTTCGACACCGGATGTGCCGCCATCTTGAACATACGTGCCGCCATCTTGGATATGTCCCAGGGAGAGAGAGAATTAGGGTTTAACCATAATGCACCGGGTCAAAATACTCGCTTCTGATTGGACGAGAGCTCCGTGGCGGATTTGAAATACTCGCTTCTGATTGGACGAGAGCTCCGCATTGCATCTGCGCATGCGCAGAATGGCTACCGCACACCCAACCCATCAGATGCCCCTTCACCTAGGCTTCACTTTGATACCTCACTCGACCCCATTGCACCATGAGTAACTCCCCTACATCCCAAAAACGTCTATGCGCATGCGCAGAATGACGCTAGTTCACACCCAGTCCAGTCAGATGCCCCTTCACCTAGGCTTCACTTTGATACCTCATACGACCCCATTGCACCATTATTGGCTTCGCTAGCTCCCAACACGGCTATGTTCATACCCCTTGGGCCACCGCGCATGCGCAGAATGACGCTATTTCAAATCCGCTAGTCCAGTCAGATGCCCCTTCACCTAAGCTTCACTTGGATACCTCATACGATCCCATTGCACCATTATTGGCTTCGCTAGCTCCCAACACGGCTATTTCCATACCCCTTGGGCCACCGCGCATGCGTAGAATGACGCTATTTCAAATCCGCTAGTCCAGTCAGATGCCCCTTCACCTAAGCTTCACTTGGATACCTCACTCGATCCCATTGGACCATTATTGGCTTCGCTAGCTCCAAAACGGCTATTTTCATACCCTTCGGCCACCGCGCATGCGCAGAATGACGCTAGTTCAACCCCACACCCAGCCCATTACATGCCCCCTCACATAGGCTTCACATTGATACCTCACTCGACCCCACTGGACCAGTAGTCACTCCCCTAGCTCCAACACGGCTATTTCCATATCCTTGGGCCACACGAGTTGTCTCCCTTGCGTCAATGTGTGCAGATGGCGCTACGGTCGACGCCGTGATGGGGAAAGGGCGTCCCCGCACCATCCTGGAGCCGCCATTTTGTTTGTTGTTTTCTTGCGGAGATACACGGGACAATAAACACTCGACCCTAGGGTGGTACAGATGCTAGACTGATCCTATTAACATGGTACAACACCTATAGATTATGTTTATTACTAGGACGTCAGCGAAATACTAGTACCCATCCTCCGTATGGCATTTATTCTGTGAAAACACCCATGACATGACTGAAAAGAGCCTCACTCGGCCCAATCGGACCATGCAGCGTATTTGTAGTCTAGGGACTACTTTTCCTCCGCGGAAGCTTTCTTCCGCGACCGCATCACAGCCAAACCGCATCACCGCGGAGGAATACATTTCAGCGAAATACTAGTACCCATCCTCCGTATGGCAGAACTGTACAACCCAGAACAAGTCTAGACATGCCTTGATCACGTGATCGTCATTGGGAAACCCCCACTGGGGAATCCCCCGACCCGCCCCACTTCCGCCACAAAAACACCTGCGCACGCAGCAAAATATGGTCTGTGCCGGTAGTTAGCTACTACTAGCGTCACACTGTGAAACAATGCAGGGTCCCACAGAAAACTGTTTCCATTACGAGACCGTCAAATTGTATTGTGCATATCTTGAACATTCAGAATTTGCTATTAACGGAGCTAGTCATGTTGTCGGCATAATTGCTAATTCATCGAAGAAAATTTGACCGGGGGCGTACCTGAGGTGCCCGTGCCGGTTCAGCGTTGTGAAGCTAGTGGTCGCCAGCGAGGCAGCTTAGGCCAGTCGGCCACCGTGCTTACTTGATCTCCACTCAAAGTTTCTCAAATTTGGCGATACATATCGCATGCTGATAGCAAAATACGAGAGTAGCGTGCAAGATCTATGGCGTTACGTTTCGTAACTTGTGTCTACTTCCGCTTAACTCGGGGATAGGGGCCGTATGAACCCATATACTTCAAGATTCTCATGGTGCTCATATGGACAGTCACAATCAAATCGTGAATGAGATACATCATTCTCTAGACGACGACTTCACAATGAATATCATATGGATTAAGAATACTGATCAGCGATACGGATCTGATATTTTTGGAAAATCATGATGTCTTGCCGGCATCATTGAAAATTGTTGACCGCTTCTCTTTTGCAGGAAACTAGCCTTTGTTTATAGTATGATTATCTTTGTGAATTTGGTGTTAATGCTGTTATATAGAATATGAAAAAGGTCTTTGGATGACAGCTGAATTATGAATGGCGGGCCAGATGCTTGTAATTTAACTGAAGAAGGATTATCACAACCTCCGCGTTGGGATTGGCAATTAGTGTTATCATTCCGTTGTAACATATACAAATGGGGATAACCTGAACTCGGAAGTTGTCGTTATTCCCTTAATGCTCAAACCTTACTGTCTGTAGGTATATACAGTCCGCCCAGGTGAGTAAAATTGCGAACATCAGTCTTCAGACTGGCTTTAATGGAGATTTCCGATCAACGACGGATCTTGAGCCATTGACCTTACGTTTAATTTGTGGTTTGCTTTCAGCGTTAATTATGGCGGTGTCGAATTAACCGCGAAAGACCTAACTAAATAATAGCCTACCACATTACATGTGTTTTACCAAATGACGTTATTACATAAAAGGAAGGAAGCCCAGGTGGCATCTAATCCCAATAGACGTCGCTTTAATGCGGATAATTTGACGTCATGATTTGCTCCACATGCCCAGCTGAACTCGCCCGGACAGGGGATAGGCTAACTTGTGTACTACGATATGACTATTGTAAATGAAGTACCAGTTCAACAGTAATCTATTTAAAAATCCAAGCGTCACGTTATAGTTGGAATAGTCTTGAAATTTATTGGCAATTGTTAACATTGTTGTTCGTCATTTTGAACATTAAAAGCGTTTTAGCATGCCCCTAGCTGCCGTAGTGTGGACTCGTCCCCTGCGTGTCGATTTCGAGCACGCTAATGCATTTTTGTGAGGTGTAGGGGTGCAAGCTTGTAATTGCATGAGAATATATACTTTTGCGCGGAAAATCTCCGCAAGTCTGTCGTTTGCATTATAGTAGAATAGAAATAATTGCTTGCTTACAAGTAGGATAGATCGCGCTGCAATAGGATGAGTCTTCACGTTTGATCATCCTATAGGATCAGTCTTCACGTTTGATCACTCAGGCCTGCGGCCTTCGTGATCAAACTTAGACTCATCCTATATTGCAGCGCGATCTATCCTACTTGTTTTACCGCAGTAAACAAGCAATTATTTCTTAATTGACATTGCAAGCTCCTAGACACGTTGGGAACACATGGGACGAGCGCATGAACTCTGTTCCACCAAATGGGCCGCATTCATGGGCGTTATTGCGATGAGACGGGCGCTGGTGGGCGTTACGGACGTCCATGTAAATTAAAAATACAATTGCATTTATTTCGAGATGATTCGTTTATTTCTCTCAGAAAAATAGCTTCATCTCCACCAGATTCAAACCTGCAATTCAACCTTTAAAAGACGTTCGAACAATCATGTGTATTTCACTTCTATTAATATCGTCCTCTGTTTGTGTATTTGCAGGTCTGTATATCTGATTCATGAAATCGGAACAAATGAATACCATATATATACTCCACACACGCTAATGTTGCCAATGAGCTCAATCTATATTTCAGATTACTAATGTCAGTGAAAATGAGTTGAACGATAATTTTCAAACATCAGAGACAGCGCCGTCACAACGGTAAAAGGCGACTATAACTTCAGCCATACAGAAAAACAGCAAATCGCCTGCAGAGTATCGATTGAACGTAATAATGTTTTGTATTGAAATATAGTATTTCCTTCCAAAGTGATAAGCTTCGTTAAGATATATCTGAGAGCATGTGTTTATTACAGCGCTTCGGTTTGGGTATAGTTGAGAGCATGTGTTTATCACAGCATTAGAACAGCCACCAATGGGAGTGGCCGGTGATAAAATGTATGCATTTCAATAAGGGCGGTTTAAACCAGTTTCGGCCTTTTCAACGTTTGATTGAATGCACGCACTCAATGATCCTGGGTATATTTGAGGAAGTTCCGCGTGTATATGCACGTCGTGACCCCAATGCACGTCTAGACGTGCCCATTTTGTCATCACCGGAAGTGCCCCTCCGCTCTCCACCGCACGCCACACATCACCACCACCACCACAGCATGAGCCACTGAAGTGTAAACCTGATGAATTTTCCCATTTTACAAATTATCTTCCTTCGTCAATCGAAAAGTCATCATGAGGAGATCCACACTGATGGAATGTTGTATTTTGGTGGAGAATACTATTTGACGAACTATATCTCGCTCGGAATCTATCTCGCTCGAACTCTCTCTCGGTCGGACTCTATCTCGCCGGGACTGTATCTCGCTCGGATTATATCTTACTCGGACTATATCTCGCTTGGACTCTTATCTCGCTCCGCGAATCCTAATATAGAATAGCCGTTTTCTCTCAAATACTTCTGATTATGACTACTAATGCTAAATTAAACCAACAGTAGCCAAAATACAACAATGACAAGCCAATATGTCAACCTCTGTATTGGTTTACTTTATGCCTAGTAATATCGTAATGCAAAACTCATATCCGCGCTCTCATGAGAATTTGAATTTATGGCCCCAATCCGCTGCATATGAACTCAATGACCATCCATTTCACCTCCAACATCAGTTACTCCCTTCCCTCCCACGCTTTCCGATGGTTTCTTTCAATCAGTGAAAGTTGTCTTTACTTCAATTTTATAAAAAAAAATACTTCTCTTCAACTGTAACATCATATTTTATGAACATAATATTGTTTTCGCGTATTTGTTAAACTATATACAGTTATTTCAGGTAGGGTATTTTTTCAACAAAGGTGGAATTAAAAGTACCGTTTATCAAAATATTACAACGCTAATAATTGGCATACCGGTACTTGAATCAGCAAGTAAAGGGAGGATATAGAGATTTTGGTTTAATTCCATTGTCCGCTTTGATTTCAAACAGCACGCGTACGTTTTTTTTCGTATCAGCTTATCAGGACGAACCCATTCTCTAGGTACTCCACAATTGTATGCGACTGTTTATATTGCCATTTAATGGCCATTGTGTTTCTGAATGTCGCGAAATACATGAGTGTTAATACGTCCGTTAGCGTATAAATTCGCACGTCTCTAGGTCGTCCCCTGGCAGCTGTTGCTAGCTCTTGAGTCGAACGTTGTTGGAAAACTGACGACATCGCTCAGACTACTATTGATACAATCCCACGCGACAGGTCTTCAGGTCCACAGCACGATCGCATCAGTAAGTACACATCCTTGTTCTTTCTAAGCATCGCCATTTGATGAGTGATAATCTGCCGTCATCTTTTTCGTTATTTTGAAAGAATAATCGTTGGTATATGCAGCGTATTTATATTTTTATCGTCATTTTGGTCTGGAAGTAATCGAATCCGCTACCTGGGACTTGACTCGTGTTATGTTGCATTTAATTACAGAGCATTTAATTACAGAGCATTTGTATTTGAACTATAATGATCGATTTATGAATCGCATACTCGAAGGCAACTTCAGTCATTGCATCTGAATTGACAGAGATTGAATCGTAGATCATGAAGTGCCGGAATTTGTTGTCAATCCATTATTAACGTTTTAATTTTATTTCATGGCCTGTTCAATCAAGAGCATAGTTTGTGTCATTATCAGTTCTACTGTATTTGTCAATTATCAGTTCTACTGTATTTGTCAATTATCAGTTCTACTGTATTTGTCAATTATCAGTTCTACCCAGAGCCTTGTCAATTACTTCAGTTCTACTGTATTTGTCAATTATCAGTTCTACTGTATTTGTCAATTATCAGTTCTACTGTATTTGTCAATTATCAGTTCTACTGTATTTGTCAAATTATCAGTTCTACTGTATTTGTCAATTATCAGTTCTACTGTATTTGTCAATTATCAGTTCTACTGTATTTGTCAATTATCAGTTCTACTGTATTTGTCAATTATCAGTTCTACTGTATTTGTCAATTATCAGTTCTACTGTATTTGTCAATTATCAGTTCTACTGTATTTCCAGTTCTACTGTATTTGTCAATTATCAGTTCTACTGTATTTGTCAATTATCAGTTCTACTGTATTTGTCAATTATCAGTTCTACTGTATTTGTCAATTATCAGTTCTACTGTATTTGTCAATTATCAGTTCTACTGTATTTGTCAATTAATGTTCTATTTTTTCTCAATGTATTTGTCAATTATCAGTTCTACTGTATTTGTCAATTATCAGTTCTACTGTATTTGTCAATTATCAGTTCTACTGTATTTGTCAATTATCAGTTCTACTGTATAATATCTTTCTCAATGTTAATCCTCAATGTTCTACTTTATATGGTGCGTTCCGCGAGAGCGGTGAATATTTTGAAGATAAGAGATAAGATAGTTTTATTGCACTTTTATGCCCGAAGGCTAACGGCATCTCCAATACATATTAAAACACATACAGATATTACTAAAAACCACATCTTCCTTACTGAAGACAAAACTATGAGAGCCTCCATGCTACAATATCCATATTAATCATGACAAATATAACTCATGGCAGGAGTTTGAATGAGAACAGCTGAGAACCTCGTCCCGCTGTGTCTGTATATAAGTTCATCAGTGGACTATTATCGCTTTAGACGAACGTTGTACGACAAGGAGCACTGCACATTTAATATCTGTGCGAAAGGAAATGTATCATATTTGTGTCATTAGGAAAAAGTCTTACCGGAGTTGCAAATCAGGAAGGAATATCTGTGATAGGAACGATACATTATTTCCTATACAATTTTACACCGGCGTTTGTGTATTGAGGTTTTTTCTGGGTCCTGTGTATTGAGGCATTTTGTGGGTCCTGTGTATTGAGGCTTTTTCTGGGTCCAAATTATAATGTAACATGTACCATCTGTAAAATCCAACAAGATATATTAGTTAGGTAGAATTTTTGTTATTCCTCATTTGTGCCTATTATGATTACATACATTTTAAATGTTACTGAAATTATATTAAGCAATTGTTGACTTACGAAATGCAATCTGAATCTCTTCCATCTTTATCCGTACCTTTTCTCGACTCGCTCACATGAATTCTGACTTGGGGAATTCGGCCAACCATATTACATGTAAAAATGTATGATTTTGTTCGGCAGGATTTATTTTCGAATGCCAAACAGATTCGTTTTATCGAGAATAAAAAGCAACGTCGGCGATACTTTAATGAGACCAGAGATTAGGGGAAAACTAGACTGAAATGTTTTGCTGAGAAATTGTGGTTATGGAAATGAAGTTTCGGATAGAATTCGCCGAATGAATATCTAATGTAGTTTTAGAGTAAAAGACGGATTCGATCATAGAGCCGAGTATAGTATGTATAATACCCCCCCCCCCCCAACCCCTATAATCGGGGATCCTTGGTCGGAGATCTCGAAATGACGCAATCGGGGGAGGGAGGAGGGGGTAACGATTTGGGTCCCCTTAATTATTATGTATGAGCACATTGATGGGTCCCTGGGTCACCCAGTTGGACTAAAAATAACTAAAATAACAAAAATAATTTAGTCAAAAATTATATGCGAGCGCGAATTAACTAGGGTGGTTCAAGAATCATTAAACACTAACGAGATCCGACCCAGGCCCATTCTCATTGTATTACATTTTATACTTACTTCTGTAAGGTATAATGATTCAGGCGAGGGAGAATGATTCAGTCATAGAGTATGACAATCCGTTGTTTTTAAAACAGTAGTTGCCATATGGCAAGCAGTTTCACTTTTTATTCGACATTTGCTGATATCATTAAATATTTCCCGATATGTTCAAATAATTTGATGATATCATCAAATGATTTGGTGATATCATCAAATAATTTGATAATATCAGCAAATCAGTCGTTTTGATGATATCTGCAAATGATTCAGTAATATCACCAAATGATCATTAAATATGGCGGTATGTGAAAACAAGCGTAAATGTTAATGCCTGCTCCCTTATCGTCCTCTAGCTTGTTTGATAAATTAATTTATCCCAACTGCTAAAGCCATCTGCTGACAAATGACATGTGCTAATCAAAGAATCGGACAATAACAATAAATCAATAAAACAGTAGTTTGGGTGATGTAGGGAATATGGTTAATAGCCGCCGCTATCAAACACCATATATATCATATATACTAATAAACCACACATAGAATCATGAATATAAGGGTATGGGAATATATATACAGTAGGAGAGATACACTTCTCCATCGAAAGTTATTGACATGCATTGACAAAAAGTAGGTGTCAGGGTGTCTATCCAAGCATGTCCCCTGTGGGTTCAGTATGAACTCTATGCGCTATTTGTCGAACGTCCCGAGCATTTTTCAATTCTGTGTTATATTTATGCTGACCTTGCAGGGTGGGGACGGCGGGGTGTACACAAACTTGTGTGCGGGGTGTGCCCGTCACAGTCCGTAATGGCCAGTTCGTAAATGTTAACCTCCGCTACTGGGGGCACGTAAAAGGAACATACGCTATGAGGAGGTTTATTCTCGTTTTGGTCAGGGAGCCTTCCATGTTATGGGTTCTACTTTGAACAAATCAATTAATGATATCAACAAATGATTTAGAGATAGCAGCAGATCATTTGCTGTTGTCAACAAATAAAGCGTATTTGCTGATATCAAATGATTCGCTGATATCAACGTATAGCTTATTGATATCAGCAAATCCTTTAGTGATATCTTCAACTGATTTGGGTCTTGAGGTATTGGTACCTTGAAACGAGTGAATTAATTTCAACATATCGACGACGCAATCTAGCAGGAAGTTGGTCCATATCTCGCGAATGATAAAAAATACCACAATACTTTCACCAATGGATACATTAAAGCGCAAGCGTGTATTGGAACTCGATATCATAGTGACAGTGTTCGACCTAGGCATATATCTTAGAAATGGGGAATTTTCAGTAGTTTTTAAGAGGAGTAGGATAAGGGTATAAATAATATAAACGAAGGCAGAAATGTATCTGAACCAGTCGTTAGTGAATCCTCCACTTTAATACGATGCAGCTGGGAGACAACGCTTGCGGCGAAGCGTGAACTTGCCAAGTATATGGGAGTGTGTGATGAGTATTACATCACCCGTTCACCATGATGTTAAGCGGATCAACATGTTGTGGGAAGGCATCGTGGGTTATTAAATTCTCAGAATGACATGTTGTGGGAAGGCATCTTGCTTCGACGTATGGTTTCATAGTCAATTGTCTCAATTGTTTATCAGTCATGAGAATAGGCGACTGAAAGCGTGATATTCATCCTCGGGATTCTCAATGATATCGATGAGGTATATTACGTCAACCCTATGCCGACCAACCTGGTCGTCTTGAACGATTTGGTGGGCGTTGTAAAGCGTGAGGGAAAAAAAGATATCCGAATTATTAATCAAAGAATCGCATCACATGAATATGTCAGTCATCTATTCAGCTCAGAATCTCTTTCCTAAGTTACGGGCTAGCTTAATGATATGTTCTGGGCGATTTTTGTCATTTCAAAAATTGGTGCGAATGAGCCCTATACTGTCCTCAGGTTGTATCGGTCAACGGACACGAAGTGGTGAGGGACGAAGTGGTTTGGTTAGATTTCATGACACTTCGTACCCAAAGCACTTCGTCCCTAACCACGTCGTATCCTAACCATTTCTGATGAACTGCACTGGAGTGTATGCAGACTCAAACAATTTAGTGAGTACAATTCGTAGATAGAATGGTCATCGGATGGATAAGTGCAAATGACGGCTACGATTTTTACTCATGCGACAAAAGAGGATTACCACTAAGTACCGTATCACTCGCAGCTGGCGGTAAATCACCCTTCTTGTGGTCAGTAACCAACGGGTAAGGATTACAACTTTAAGGCTATTAATCACAGCAGATAAATCTGTTATATGTTCAACCATTTTATTTAGGAGTTAATGGCCGCCTTAGTGAATATTATCGTGTAATAATTTTTCGATGTTTAGTTTTAGACCGTCAGTCAAAAAACCGAGCGGCGTAGCCGCGAGGATTTTTGATGAGGACTAAAACTAAACTTCCAAAAATTATTACACGACAATATTCACTAAGAAGGTCATTAACTCCATTCTAACATGCACAATGATATATTTCCTCATTTCATAAGCGGAATGGCAAATTTCCTGCAAACTTATCCCGTTTTGATGCGAGAACTTCGTGACTGGTTTGCAGGCCATGATCGCGCGTGCTGTTCGTTCACGAGCTGCAGCTGTGTGAACTCCGCCCACTGCGCAGTGAATGAACCAATCGTCGCTCAGCTTTGTGGCACTGCGTCACAAGAATGAGACGTCACCAGTTCGGCACGTGAATGAAACAGATCACAACAAACAAATGAAGATTATCGTGTGATAATCTCGTATGTTTTGAGGTCTGGACCAATCAGCGCACGGCTATAACGTGGAGCATGTTAGAATATTTTATAAAGTATTTATTTTTCAAATCATAGTATTTGGGTCCATCAAAAATGACACAAACAGACTTAGGTACGAAATGGTTAGGGTACACTCTTAAAATGCAAATATTAGATTTAACATCTGGAGGGTTGGAGGAGGGAAAGCATTTAGAAAGTGTTGTTTCACCACTTTTAAGTGTTGGATGCAACAGCTTAAAATGTTGCATTTGACACTTAAAAGTGTTGAATACAACACTTTCTAATGCTTTCCCTCCAACCCTCTAGATGTTCAATCTGACATTTGCGTTTTGAGAGTGTACAAAATGACTAGGGTACGAAATGACTAGGGCACGAAGTGTCTTAGTTCGAAGTGGATTTGGTACGAAATATCTGAAACCCGTTTGGATTTGCTAAGAACAATGGAAAGGTGCATGTGGTCTTTGTGGTAAAGCACTACTGAGCCGGTCACCACCTGCTCATCTGCTCACCACCCTCCCCTATAATCCCTAAACCCTTCTATGCTAAAGGTTATGGATATTAAGGTTGTGGTGCCTCAGTTTTTAAAAACTTTGCTCGTATTCTGTTTTGCTCTATCCTGGGGTGATGTTTTGGGGTGATACATGTGTATCTCCTCGATCACATAGTTATGCTGAAAACGTTATTCACCTTCCGAGCAAAAACGTTCCCGGTCCCCAATGAGCGATTAACGCATTTTTCTATCTCCGTGTCATTTAGGTCAAACACCAAATTTTGGTTTGAAGTCACTTTCTCCATAAGTTTTCGCATTTGACAAAAAAAAAATCCAGCACCTAGTGGGTGTGGGATGATGTTTTTGATACGTTATTTGCCCTTTCCCAGCTTGTTCTTCCGTAAGATTTTTTGAGTAAAAAACATGGGGCCAACAATATGTCCAGACTTGACCCTTTTCAGCTGCACAAAGACCCAGACAATAGCTTCCTACATGAAGTATCTACCATTTTTAGCTCATCTGGGCCGAAGGCCCGATGGGCTTATGTCATGGCCTGACTGTCCGTCGTCCGTCGTCCGTCGTGCGTCGTCCGTCGTCCGTAAACATCTTCTTCTCTGAAACCGCTTGGCCGATTAAGCTGAAACTTGGCATGCATGTTCCCCCCAATAAGGACACCAGAATTTGTTCATGGGGTGTCGATGCGATTTCAAATATGGCCGCCATGGCGGCCATCTTGAATTTGCCAGTGAAATCTTGTCATCATTATCTTTCGGTAACTACTTCATGGATCTTTCTCAAATTTAGTACACTGGTTCCCCTTTGGGTCTAGTTGTACAAAATGTGTACTTTAGTTCAATTTGAATATCCAATATGGCCACCAGGCGGCCATCTTGGATTTCCCCATGAAACTTTGTTATCGCGATTTCTCAGGAACTACTTCATGGATCTTTCTCAAATTGGTACACAGGTTCGCCTTGGGGTCTAGTTGTGCAAGATACCTGTTGTGGTCTGATTCACAAATCCAATATGGCCACCAGGCGGCCATCTTGGATTTCCCCATGAAACATTGTTATTGCGATTTCTCAGGAACTACTTTGTGGATCTTCCTCAAATTTGGTACACAGGTTCCCCTTGGGGTCTAGTTGTGCAAGATACCTTTTTGCTCTGATTCGAACATCCAATATGGCCACCAGGCAGCCATCTTGGATTTCCCTATGAAACTTCGTTATCGTGATTTATGAGGAAGTACTGCATGGATCTTTCTCAAATTTGATACACAGGTTCCCCTTAGTGTCTAGTTGTGCAAGATACTTTTGTGGTCTGATTCAGAAATCCAATATGGCCACCAGGCGGCCATCTTGGATTTCGAGATGAAACACTGTTATCTCGATTTCTCAGGAAGTACTGCATGGATCTTCCTCAAATTTGGTACAGAGGTTCCCCTTGGGGTCTAGTTGTGCAAGATACAATTTGTGGTCTGATTGAAAAATCCAATATGGCCACCAGGCGGCCATCTTGAATTTGCCAGTGAAATCTTGTCATCATTATTTTTCGTTAACTACTGCATGGGTCTTTCTCAAATTTGGTACACAGGTTCCTCTTGGGGGTCTAGTTGTGCAAGATACCTTTTCTGCTCTGATTCGAACATCCAATATGGCCACCAGGCGGCCATCTTGGATTTCCCTATGAAACTTCGTTATCGTGATTTATCAGGAAGAACCGCATGGATCTTTCTCAAATTTGATACACAGGTTCCCCTTGGGGTCTAGTTGCGCAAGATACAATTTGTAGTCTGATTGAAAAATCCAATATGGCCACCAGGCGGCCATCTTGGATTTCCAGATGAAACATTGTTATCGTGATTTCTCAGGAACTACTGCATGGATCTTTCTCAAATTTGGTACAGAGGTTGCCCTTGGGGTCTAGCTGTGCAGGATACCATATATGGTCTGATTGAAAAATCAAATATGGCCACCAGGTGGCCATCTTGGATTTCCCCATGAAATTTTGTTACCGTAAATTCTTAGGATATTACTGCATGGATGTTGATACACAGGTTCCCCTTGTGGTCCAGTTGTGCAAGATACCTTTTTTTGGTTGATTTCGAAAATCCAATATTGCCGCATCTTGAATTTCCCATGAAACTTTATCATAAAATCTCAGGAAATAACTGCATGGATCATTTTATAGTGTTCAGGGGGACAACACAAGTTAGAAACTCATCTATTGCAGTTCTTTAGTAAAAATTTCTCACAGCTACTTTCTCCAGTTACAGACAGATGACCTACAGTGCCGTGGCACTATCTTTTACATCTTCGCAGACAGATGGGGGTATGTCTTGGTTAGGCCATACCTCACCAGAGATTACTTTCATTGGAAAAATGTCCTGTTACATCTCATTGCCATCGTAACAACCCAGTCGCACATATTTCGTACTCGACATGTCTCCCCCTGGTGCATATACCCACAAAATATTGGAATCGTAGGTTAAAAACTGTCCAATGTACTGTCCAGACACGAAGTGGACAGACGGACGAATGACTGCAATCACATAATAAAAATTGGTTCTGGTTATTGCTTATACAGCTTACTGACAATCACACATTATATTTTGGTATAATTGCCTTTATTCCATAACCTCCAATTACAATCATGAATTTGCAGCTTGACCTCCTGTGAAATCGACTATGTTGCCATTTTGTTCAGGGGAGACAACGCAAGTTAGAAATTCATCTATTGCAGTTCTTCAGTAAAAATTTCTCGCAGCCACTTTCTCCAGTTATAGCCAGATGAGCGCTACAGTGCCGTGGCACTATCTTTTTACAAATAATTTCATACAAAAATGACCTCAATTCCAATCGTTAACGAGCTAACATACCTGTGGTAGAGCCTTACAGTACATAAATTAATTTAGCATGGATACACATTTGTAACAAACTTCACAATGGAAATTAATTTAGGAACGGCTTTTACCAACTTTGACCTTTGACCCAAAAGTGACCCCAAAATGACCTTTAATACCCAAAATTCGGGTGGGAGGGGACTCCCGCCTTGAATCCTACAACGCAAAGAATCAATTTAGCATGAATAACCATTTGTAACAATTAATTCCATCAAAGTTTGCATTTGGGGTCCTTGACTGGTCTATAATTGAGCATCGATATCCATTGCGCCAGCAACGTTAATTAAATGGCAGTGATCTAAAAATGACATTGAATGGCTCATATCCGCTTGGTATACACCCTCATCTCAAATTTCACCCCGTAGAACTAATTCATTTTTAATAACCATTTCACCTACAAATGATAATAACAACGGCCTGTTAAGGCCATCTTTGGATCTTATTTGACCTCGAGATGACCTCCAAATTACTTTAATTTTCAAAGGTGTCTTGATATCCACCCCCTACCTTGAAACACAGTGCACAAAGAAAGTAATAAACAAACAACATAATATATATGAAATAAAAAAATCACTCATTTTGACCTCATTTGACCCCTCAAATAACCTCAAATTGATCTTTAAATGAACTCATTTCCAAGAATTAAACAACTATCTATACCTGCGTATCTTTTACTATCTTTTACACTACATAAAACTAATTTAGCGTCGATACACAATGGTAACAAACATCACGATGGAAATTAAGCGGGGAACGATTTTCAAAAAATTTGATCTTATTTGACCCAAAAAGTGACCCAAAATGACCTTTCATACCCAAAATCCCTTTTCGTTCAAGGTGTCGTATTTTTTTTATATATATATTTAAAAATCCATGCCAAAATGTACACGAAGAAATGGACAAAGTACCTATTTCAAACGTCCATCGGCGCTGTCTCTACCAGTCTGTATTGTGAGCTTTCATAGTATAAAACGTTTCTGAACGCAACACGTATTTTGTGTTCAATTGAATAAATTAATTTGTGACTGCACTAACGTTACAGCTAAGAGAGTTGTTCCTATATAATCACAATTACTCGTTTTGATGATGTTGCTGAGAAAAGGGTTTGCACGCACGCTCCATTGAGGCGCAGGCCAGCCAGATACGGAAAAACGTAGTTTTCACACTCTACCTCGAGACCCAATCTTAATAAATTAATTTCCTATCAATGCTTCCCAATCGTATATGTCGCTATGTAGGATCTTATTTATTTCAACTGAATTTGGTGTTCAGAGCGCTCAGGTCATGAATATCCGATAGTCTAATGACATCACGGCCGCATTTGAACTACTTTACTTGCAAACATGGAGGGGATAGGGTTAGGTACCGGTATCGGTACCGGTTTATGCCAAGGACCAGCTCATATTTCTACCCCACTTGATGGTGCCAATCTGACGGGAGAGCGGCAACATCAGGAGACACCCCGACAGCGTGGCGCCTGGTTCGGCTGAGCCAACGAAAAAGCCTCTACCATTATGTTCCCTTCAAAGCACTATGAAGAGTTCTCGGGATTGGTCAAGACGCGCGTTAGTGCAAGCCGGTTGGATCCCATAGGCGACATATCCAAACAGGGGAGCAGATGGGATATAATTTTAAATAGACTGCCTCGAGACCCAGTCTACGTCGAGAGCACTTGCTCCGTTTCACAGGCTCACTCCACTATGCAACCATCTCACTAGGGGTCTAATAATACCCCAGCCACCAGTCAGAATTTTGCGAAGGAGTCCCGGCCGCGCGCTTATCGCCGGAAGTGACATCATATATAGTAAAATAGATGTTTGCCGAATATTTCGATTACTTTTCAAGTCTGCATAATACCTCTGTTGACCTAGCGTTAAAAAGAATTATCTGGAGAGTATTTTCCCTGTTTATCTAGACAGAGCATATGAAAAGTAGTTGGCTCATGTGCAAAACTGAAGGAGATGTTCGGCCGAATTCAAACTGAATCATCTTCCCCTATACGTCATAGCAACGTAGTGAAGGTCAACTTCCGCAACTGTGGGCAGGAACATGAGTGGAGTGAGCCTGTGAAACGGAGCATGCGCTGTGGGGAGATTGTCCACTATCAATCTGATTAAAACTCAGACTTAATAAACCGCTCCTCTGTCGGGCATGTCGCTAAATTAAGATCTGGGACAGTCCCTATCTTAAATCTGTCGCGCATGTCAGACTGACGACCAATCACAGTCCAACTTCGACAGGCGAAGAGGTGCCTATGTTCAGTTACGGCTAAGTTCAAGGGCGAGATCGAAAATATGGTGTACCATGAATTTGACGTGCCCGCATTAAAGCAGGAGTAACTGCAGATGCTTTCTTGCATGCTACGTAAAAGACACTGTATAGCCGTTCTTCCTACCGGCTACGGGAAATCTTTATGTTGCCGAGTGTACGGACCAGGCGCAGAGAAAACCCAGGCGACTGACGCAGTTCTTCCTCTCGACTCCAGTCCATGAGCGATCACCTAAGATTATTATTTGCTCTCTTCAATGACAGACCAGGTGAAAAGATCAAGGGATATTTCTTGCACTGCTGGATATGTAGGTACGCTTATTTTGTTTCATAAAATCAGTTCATAACTGCATCGCAACAACACCGTTAATATTACTGACAAATTGTTAAAAAAATCTTCAAAGCTTGTCTCGTCCGAGTAACCGAGGAATATTACTGTGAAACCAACCGGACAAGTCCATTTTCACCCACAGGAGAGGAACTGCACTAAGGGAAGTAACTCATCCCGCACATTTACAGTGAAAGCAGAAGAAAGAATTATCTCCACACTCTCCGGCTCCTTTGTGCAAAAATGGACTTTCTCGGTTGTCGGCATGATCGTGTTTTCAACGGCAGTGCTCAGACGATATAAACTTTGGAGATTTTAAAAATAATTTCTAACGCCAGGGAAATATTTTTGATGACAAATAATTGCTAATGTGTTATATTAACTGCTAAATCCACGAAAACTTCGTCGTAGCGTGATGTGAGACAGACAGTAGGAGATTAGTAGACACGCTATACTACGAGGCGTCTCATTGGGCGACAATTTGACCCGGAAACTATTTGATTCGGAGTTCATCTGAAGGATTTGTCAGATAGAGGAGCGGTTATTTAAGTCTGAGTTTTAATCAGATTGGTCCACTATGTCCGTGCCTCCGATAACAGATGAAGACCCTTACGACGTGGCTATGACGTATAGGGAAACACCCACGCTTACACGGTTCGATTTGAATCCGACCGAACAACTTCACGTTTTTGCACATGAGCGAACTACTTTTCATATGCTCTGCTCGTATAAACGGGGAAAATAATCCCTAGAGCATTGGGTCAACAGAGGTATAATGCAGAATTGAAAAGTAATCGGAATGTTCAACAAACATCGCTTTTACAATATATGATGCTAGCTCTTCTGGCGGTGTGCTGATCCGGCGGGAATCCTGTCTGAAAATTGACTGGTGGCTGGAGTATTATTATACCTCAGTGAGGTGGTTGCCGTTCCCGCACAGTTTTTATAATATTGTACCCGCCTACAGAATAAGTTTTGGCGTCACTGCCATAGTAAGCCCCACAGGAACACGCATGACAACATTGATTTACAACAAGTTTATACCTGGCAGATAATTACATCTATTACCGGTACACGGAAGGTCTGTGATATCCTGTTAATTCTGCGTAATAATAAATAAAGTTGTCTTACAGTAATGTGTGCCAAAACAATGTATTATACATGTAAATATTACACAAGCAGCGTTTATGAATATGTCCACCTTCAGACTCGCTAGACTGTAACCGAGTGCAATTAGTTTGAGTAATCTCATGGGTCGTTATCACTGAGACACAGAGTTATTTGGCCCACGTGATCCTATATATGACAATAGAAACAATTTCGTTAATCTGTATAGCAGTATGTAGTGTCACACTTGGAGGAACGACGAAAATATGGATCTAATATGATGTATAACGAGGTTCATAACCCTAAGGCATCTGTACTGTCACGCTACAGTAACGTATATCCAATTATGTTTGGTGGATTGGTCAGTCTCGTGTGTCAGGAACCCGCGTCCTCACAGTTTGGCACCAAATCGTCGGCAGAATATGTAAACTCTGTAACCCACTCGGCCACGCGGGCTGCTCGGTAAAACTGTCTCCTGTGAAGATGTCATCTTTGCAATGGTCAGTTCTTAGGTTTTCCGATCGCACTGCGATGGTCGTGTGATTAGAACGTACGATTCGCAAGCGGGAGGTCGTGGGGTCGATCTCAGGCCCAGTCATACCTAGGACTTGACGAATGAATCTTGTTGCTTCCTCTATACTCGATCGGCATTAGGATTAGATAAGGTAAGGTTGGACGTTCATAAAGTCAGACCGCGGTCCGCAGTTCGTTATCCGCGGGGACCATTCATTCAACGACTCATAGCAGCGCCCCTAGCAGTGCCCCCCTGGCGTCAGATTTGGGATATGAATATACAAAGGTATAGAGCATGACATTCTCTCTTGTTAGGCAGTGTTTGGAGTTCAAAGTGCTCATAATAAAAAAAATACAGATTTCCATATCTGAAGAAATAATCGAATAACGAACTGCGAACTGCGAACCGCGGTTTAACTTTATGAACGTTAAGGTTGGACCGGTGTCAGGATAATATGTACCTCAGTGAATCATCATGTCTGCATACAGCATGGCGCTTCGGTGAGGCAGCACTATGGAAAGAAACGGCATTGGGACCGCTCTGTCACATGCGGATACACCGTCGTGATATGAATGTAAAATTGTTGAAAGCGATATTAGATCTATTCACTCTCCCACTCTTAGGTTTTCGCTCTATTTGACTGAATACGATTCTCGGGTGTAATGAATCCTACAAGTATGTCCACGAAATGTGGGAATGTCTTCCTGTGTTAAAGCGATAAAGTAACCATTGTAGTGGTCATGCAAAGGATCTGCATGCGATATCAGAATAGGGGAGATTGGGGTACAGTGGGACATGGGGAACAGTGGGACAAGTCGTCTAGCTCCTTTGTTAAGAACAAGAAGCACATTACATTACTATCAGCAGAAAGCTATCACCCCCACACAGCTTCTATATTGATTACAGGTTAAACCTATCATTGGTAAAAAATTAGGGAAACACAAAATTTGTTTTTGCGCAGTCCAAGTAATTTTTTAGGACTGAGGATGATAATTCGTTATGAGAAGATTTCAGCGGTACTTCATTGCTGTTTTGTTACTACTGAGAGAGGATGGACAAAGGTACAGTTCAATTATATCGATTTAGTATCTCAGCTGTATGTATTAGTTTTTTGTCATAAAAAGGAATGTATCATGCACCTGGGGCAGAGTGGGACACTTTTGATGGGGCACACTGGGACAATAATAATCAAATGGTAAAATTTCCTTTCATCCTAAAATGCCATCAAAGTGCATTATTTTGTTTCCTAGATGGTAGTATTTGCTAATCCTATCAGATTTGATAAGTTTTACTAAAACTTTCAAAGTCAAATGCTTTCGTTGGGATGAGAATCATATAAAATATTTTTTTTTCCTCAAATTTGGCTCTGGGAAATATTTTACGTAAAGCAGGGGCTTAACATAGCAGGTAACATAACCACCGCTGTTCAATCTTCTAAACTCCTAAGAAACATATTGGTATATACTTCTAAAAAATGTGATTTGATTATTGTCCCATCGCACCCCAGTGGGTGTCCCAGAGTACCCCATAGTGGGGCAAACTGGGACACATTTTTTTACGTTCTTAAAACAGAATTCTGGAGAAAAGTATAACAGATATTTCAGATTTTTTTGTGTGACTATGTCATAATAAGTATAAGTTATAACGAGAGTATATACAAGGCTACACTACAGTACAATAATAACAAAGATTTTCGCAAAAAGGCGAAAAATGTCCCAGTGTACCCCAATCTCCCCTACTTTGCTGTTGGTACTGGCCTTCACGAGCAGTCTCAACGAGATAACTTTATTGTCGTCGTGGATACCACATGTTCGGGCTCTATTTGCGGCAAGACAGTTGGAACTGTTTGGAGTGATAGACAACTATTTTAGTGTTAAATTGTCCCTGCATCACGTTGCCCTTCAATAAAGTCATATCTTCTCAATCCTGCGTAACGCTAGATGAGATGAGCTTGTGCTGTCCTACACCGAAAGTATCACTTCTAATTGAAAGTGAATTAATGTACAGCTTAATGTAAAGAAGAATGGCAAATAGGCCTCGGACGTTATGCATTTAAGTGGATTTACAGCAGTTTCTATTTGGTTGTTTGTGTAGGTACCCGCAATTGCCCAGTGCTGAGCTCGAAGCCAACGTCCATTGACTTTCAGTAGCGAAATATAAAATGCTGTGTGTAGGGCTGAAACCCTGCGAGTTGCAAACATAGAATTCTTTAATATATGGCATAGCCGTTGAGTTTTCTAACATATGTAGAATTTTGGTTGCGTAATTTGAAATCACTGCGGCTCAAATCAGATTTCTGCATCCTGATATGTTCCCTGATATTGACCTCTAGAAGTCAACAGACACTCGTTACAAGACCCTCACTGAACATGCGCGAATGAGTACGCGAAAAACTAAATTAACAATCTCCGAACAGCGCATGTCAGCTGAACGACTATCGCCAATACAATCCTTCTTCTATCACTGTAATAACCTCATTATTCAGTAACGATAATATCTCCGAAAATCTGTTCATCAATAACCTACACTGTTTTCACCTCTAGCGACTTTATGTTATTGATTTTTGTTTGTGTTTCGTGTGAATATAGTCCATGAGTATGGAACTGCGTTAATGTGTGATACAATGGATCCTATTACTGACTATGTAGGGGTGACAGCTCGTCAGGTGATCATATGTCGACTGTTTAGCTTTGTCGCTGAACGCAAATCAAAGCGCCGTGTTCCAATTAATTGTTCTCGATATGCTAAAGGGCCATGTTGCTATGACAGTCTTTCTGTCATTTCAGGCTAGTAAGCAAATAAAACAATGAACCTGCGGTTTGTCACTCAGTAGCCTCTCCGCTACATGGCTGTACTGTTTGGAAGGTCCCCTTTTCAAATCAAGAATTGACCAATCGAAACGTCAGCTTCGCCCATGGACTCTTTTAATCAGCTCCGGAGACCACACCGAATAGCTGTCTTACATTCTTCGGAACAGTGCTAGTGCATTCGACTGCGGTCAGGGGTGTACTGCACCCCTGTTATGAGGATGCCAAATTCACTGACGTGTGGTCATGCCAATAAAGTACCCTTCTTAACCAGAGTTTTAACATCAATTATTAATTCCATGAAATAATATTTATTAATTATAAAACACAAAGCAAATATGGTTTCCTGCAAAAATGTGATGGACTTTCCTGATTTTGTTCTTTTCAGATTGAAACAAGGTCGACAACAGAGACTGCCACCATTATTCCTGAACCACGAAGACTGTAACTGCAATTGATTAGGAACACATGGACAGTTCAACTTGATGACGGTCAGGTCTACCTGAAATTAGTTCTTTGATTTCATTTCTCCAGCTACAATCTCGATGAAAAGCCGTTCGGGATTTCGTCAAATTAATGGAAAGCGTGAAACCAGATTTGCTTAATCGCCTAAACGCTGTCTATGGATTACAAGCGTTGAACACTCGAAGAGACAAGCTTTTCGGGGTAATTTGAATGATGGCGACAAACACGACACTATTGGGACTTGATAGTTTCAACGAGACTGTATTTAGTAATGAGACGATAGTCGATCTAATGCAATACACAGAATACAAAATAGCGAGATGGTTGAATCGCAGCACACCGTGGATTGCATTAGTTGTTGCTCTTCTGGGAAACAGTGCAGCTTTTGTGACAGTTATCAAAATGAAGCCATTCACCACAGTCGCTTTATTCATTTGTTACCTCGCAGTAACAGACACACTATTTGTCTTGTCCAATTTTATCTACACTCAACTCACTCGCGATAATATAGCGCTGGGTAACGCTGGTTGCAGCCTACTGCTATTCATAATTAATTATACAGTCTTTTTAGCTAACTGGACGGTCGTCACCATGACGGCAGAACGTTTTGCGGCAGTGTGCTACCCATTAGGGGTAGCCCAAATGTTTACAATGCGCAAGTCTGTAATAATCTTGGTTATTCTCGGTGTTTTGTGGGTTTTTCCGTGTCAGTTTGCGATTTGGATCTACCAGGAGATCAACCATCCACATCAGGTACCGTATTGCGGCGAAAGACCTGAATATGCGACACTAACTGAAATTCTTCGGTGGACTGATTTGATGTGCTACGCTATGATTCCATGTGGAATCATCATAATTCTAAATATTGGAATTATTCGGAAGGTCGCACAATCCAGAAAACTAAGACAGGAAGTTAGTAACGCGCATGCTCTGCTTCAACCCCATGGCGCTCCCAAAAAAGCGCGCGAAAGTGTACGGCATGGTCATCTGACAGCTATGTTGATAACGGTATCGATTGCTTACGTGTTCCTTCAGCTACCAATCGCCATCTTTTACTTAACCGAGAAATACTGGAACTATCAGGAGACAACTCGTGATCGTGTTGTTTACTATCTAGTACGAGAAGTTATGCATACGCTGAGTGATCTGAATCATTCTTTGAATTTTGTCTTTTATTTCTTGGGCGGAAGGAAGTTTCGGCACAGATTCGTGGAGTTACTGACCTGTGGGGCACTGAAACGGGGCTTCCGTATTCGACTGTCTGGAGAAAGCACGTCTCGTGGGATCACTGACATCACCCAAACTTCTACTGTTCCTGTTCTCGATATCTCAGTCGACAGCCAAGGGAGCGTCTATGTTTCCAGTCCTTGCAAGAAGCACTTGCGCTTAGAGAAATGATAAACATCGAACCGGTGGAGGAGGAAGGAACGGTGGTCCACTAGTTATGAATGTCTTATGTTAAAATCAGCATAGCTCAGATAGGGAAATTTCGCTATTAGAATGGACCGGGTAGGAGTAACTCCAAGCGCTGGAGGGATCGTATTAAAATAACTCAAGATTAGGACTGATCGTGTTCGAGTAACTTTAAGATTAGGAATGATCGCGTTAGAGTAACTCCAATATTAGAAGGGATTGTGTTAGAGAAACTCCAATATTAGAAGGAATTGTGTTAGAGTAACTCCAATATTAGAAGGGATTGTGTTTGAGTAACTCCAATATTAGAAGGGATTGTTTTAGAGTAACTCCAATATTAGAAAGGATTGTGTTAGAGTAACTCCAATATTAGAAGGAATTGTGTTAGAGTAACTCCAATATTAGAAGGGATTGTGTTAGAGTAACTCCAAGATTAAGAGGGATCGTGTAGATTTAATTCAAGACTAGCACGGATTGTGTTTTCCATCCCCACTGATGGCTAATTTGTTCTTCCTTCCGTCGGAGAATAAACTCTATACAAGATTGTCATTCCTGTATCATAATGCCACAGTTGCACACATTGCAACACTATGGCAAATGTCTGGCACTCTTATGCACAATTCAAGGCAGTAATTGGCCAGTGAACATTGTGCTAATAACAGACGTCACGCAGTTAAAACTGTCGTTGTCAAATCACTTTGGAACCCAAGAAACCCAGTAAGGAGCCCTTGGATTACTATGAACATTTGGACTTTCTTTTATTTAGTGTTTCCTTTCATTGACTGATTTAACAATAATCATGATAATAATTAATTAAAAAAGGAGAAAATAACATTAGTACGCATGTTACCTCTCGTCCATGTCCGGTTATCCTCACTTTGACGCTGGACATTATTAGAAGAAGGAGAAGTTCACCCTGGCTATCAAATCGTAAAGCTTTTCTAGAGAACACTGAGCTTTACATGAAGATTGGATGGAACTGTTAGACAGGCCAGAAGAAGTTCCTCGTCCATGAAAACCTCACGTAGGATCGGGTGGGATAGCGCAGACTACGTTTTCTCTGTAATGGTACCATAGCATTTACAGTGCGAACACACATCACTGACGGCACCAAATGGAGAAGGTATGGTCACCAAAGCTCTGGAGCTTGTTATTCTGAATAAATAAAATCTTCTGTTTTTTCTTTCGTCGAATAAGCAGCTTAAAAGTATCTGATCTAATGCATAGTCGGGAGAGGAAGATTTTGTCTCCGTTGAATGGCTTACCAATTACTATTATGAAAGGCTTAACACTTACAGTGCTGATGCAATAAATACGTATACACTAATATATTATTATAATATGTAATCGAATGGTGAACATAACAATGAGTACGGGTGATTGGATGCGAACTAACTCTTGTTTTGGGTAGTGTATCTCGGGCTAGGTTTACTGAAATGTACAAACAACTAAAGCCTTAGGCACTGAAACGGGGCTATTGGAATAATTCCACAAACTCTTTGATGTTCAGTCGCATGGTGAAGAGCCACAAAATTTGTCCACACTCGCACATTTCTCTCAACAAAAATCTCTAGTGAATTATTGTAATTTTACATGTAACACATATATATATATTTCAAAAAATAACTTGTGTCCAATGGGACAGATATCTTATTTATTATGAAACCGACTTAACATGCTTAATGAAAGAATAAATAATGTCTTCTCTGCATGTTACCAATTTTTATAAAATATTTTACTTTTTCAGATTATATAAATCATATCCTTCAGTAGTAAATGACAAAAATTCAGTATTGAGATACACTGTAAAATCCTTATGGTTAGATGGACTGGGGCAAAATACTGGTATGCATCCTCTCATGGCATTATGTCACTTTTATTTAAACATGATGGCTTGAAGTTTTTACCCTATCAATTGATCCTATCCAGTCAAGTGAACCAAGCCATTGACCTATGTCATGCATGTGTCTACATCTAAATGGTATAGAGGGTTTGGCGGAGGGGATATTTATGTGTAACCCCCCAAGTTACATACTGTGAATATAATTTCTGCACGAATGGGATCCTAGAAAATTGGAATTTCTTGCCAGCATGGCAAACATATGATAAGTATGCCTTAAACTATTTTCTTCTGCGTATATTAAGTGTACTGAATAAAGTTTTTATCAGACAGCGATTTATAGCATCCTAAGTTTACCCATGAGTGGTATCCATATTGTATTCATGTTCTAAAACAGAAACACTCTCTTGATGACAACTTTACAACGATTATCATGGATTAAAATAGTGATCAGCGATACGGATTTTATATTTTTGGAACATCATGATGTCTTGAAAACTGAAAACTGTTGACCGCTTCTCTCTTGCAGGAAACTAGCCTATGTTTATGTATACTATGATTGTCCTTTTGAATTTGGTGCTAATACTGTTATATGGAATATGGAATACATTTGTAGGTCTTTGGATTATAGACGCGGATATTCTTTAATGGACGACGGCTGAATTATGAATGACGGACTAGACGCTTGTAATGCAATTTTCAAAATCATTTCTCGTCTTCCCAATAACATGGATCAGGCAAAGATAGGCCGAAATTCACTGGGTTGGTTGAGATGTCATGACTTTTGTACGGATGGGTCGGCTTGGCGTATTTACTCCATCTACATCCAGATGCTTGTGATATTTAAAAGTCGAACGTTGCTGGGGATGCTTTATTTTCACCATTCACAGATTTCGAGGTTATAAATACAATTATCAATCTGTTAGGGGTTGTGGATTAAAACATATAATCCCACTTGTACAAACTGTCCAGCTGATACTGTTGAAATCCAAACCACCCTCTGTGTGAACGGATATTTCGCGGTGTGAACTAAAAATAGCATGGCAATTCCACTCACATGTGTAGTCGATGCCGAAATACCCGTCGGATCATTTCCACAGGAGGATGTTCGTAGTACTCAAATCACGACGCCATGCTTGCTATTTCCTTTTCAACCAGTTCTCCACTTCTACCCCTATATAAGGCACAAAGACTTCATGGGGTTGCCGCATTATAGCACAGGCGCTTGTTGTTGGTCAGTTATTAATTATGATATTAAAACTTATGATATTAATATTTATATATACTCTCCTCCTACTCGATTAATACAAGGTATCGCACATACGGACCACAGTTTCCCGCCAACTCCCCCGACGAAAATGGCAACTCACACATTCAATAAAACTCTATCCGTCCTTATTTCTTACCTCAACGTGCTCTCCAAACTTCAATTCATTAGTTCAAACATAACTCTTCGATCCATTCCTTTTAATTGCGTAAATCCATCAATCAAAACAGCTCAACTCCCGCCCTTTCAACGCTGTTGTCAAAGAACTGAGAACGTTTAATAGTCGAGTGCACGTGACTAGCATGTGACCCGCCGATACCGGCTAAATTTGTTCGCGCGATTTCAATGGCCGAAATTGCAATAACATTGAATTTTGCAGGAAATGTATTTTTCCGCGTTTTCGTCGGTGGTGGCGGGAAACTGTGGTCCGCATGTGCGATACCTTGTATTAACGGCGTAGGAGGAGCGTATATATAAATATTTACTCCATCTACTTACATCCAGATGCTTGTAAATTTAAAAGTCGAACGTTGCTGGGGATGCTTTACATTCACCATTCACAGATTTCGAGGTGATAAATCCGAACAATCAATCTGGTAGGGGTTGTGGATTAAAACAAATCATCCCACTTGTGCAGGCTGTCCAGCTGATATGGTTGAAATCCAAATCTCTCTCTGGGTTAAAGGATATTTCGCGGTGGTCTGTCCTAGAACTTTACATGCAGCATGATCCAATGTAATTTCAAAATTTACTCGAACTTTAAACTCTCGGAAATAATTGTCATCAATAACGAGTTGACAGACTGGATTGTCTTCAGTCGCCATGAAGATAAACTTCGATATACAATTTCACGATGACGTCAATACTGTTGAGTAAATAACGATCTTGATCAAGTCCATCTTGTGAAATCCAACCTTACTCTTCAGGCTCTCCTTCGTCGCGATATATCTCGCACTCAAATCCACATCTAAATCATCGCCAATGTACTTCTAATACACAGCACTTGAACGTACGCGCTGAAGCGAAAATTGGTAGTTTTGGAAGTAATCAGTTTTCCCTACATCGTGTGACCTGTATGCGACCATTTCGACTGTAACTAGATACAGTCGATGAAATATGACCGAGAAGGCATCTCCTTTTCATGTTAAGTAAAAGAAACATTCAGTATTTGTGACGATAGTAATAACGTAAAACTTAGGAAAAACTGTTTTAACATGGGCCACAGGTGGTGCCACCTATAGGCGAATCAGCGACCAAGTGATAAATTGAGGGATGGTACCCACATATCAAATATGGAAAGAATCCATTCAGCTTTTCAAAAGTTATTATCTGGAAATGCAATTTTCGCCACCTGAAATCAAATCGACACAAAAACAATATCGATCTAGCTATTCAGGAAAGGTACCCAAATACCAATTCCAGAAATGAATCCGTTCAGGTTTCAAAGGTTACTGTCCTGAAACAAAATTTTAACATGGACCCCAGATGGCGCCACCGAAACTGGGCGTGAAGGTGGTGCCATCTACAAGTACAGGGAAGGTACCCACTTATCAGATTTGAGAAGAATCCGTTAAGGTTTTCAAAAGTCATTGTCCGAAAACCAAATTTTATCATGGACCCCAGATTGCAGCACCTAAACAGGGCATGAAAAACAAACCGAAGTGAGAACGGCTATACCCACATAACAAATTTGGAAAAAATTACGTTCAGGTTATCAACGTTATTATTGTCAGGAAACGCAATTTTAACTCAGCCCCATGCATGTGACACCACATATACTTGGATCGACACGAAAAGCGATCCCAAGCGAGAACTTGAGGGAAGGTACCCATTTACCAAATTGTGAAAGAATCGAACTTTTAAAAGAGTGTCGCCTGGAAATGCAATTTTGACTTAGAAGTTATTATCTGGGAACCCTTTTTTAACTTGACGCCCAGGTGGTGCCGCCTATACACGAATCTATGAGAAACAATCTCAAGCTAGATCTTGAGGCAAGTTACCCAGACACCAAATTTGAAAAGAATCCATCAGGTTTTCAGAAATTCTTGCCTGTCAATTTTAACTTTGCCCACAGACGACCCCACCTAGAGGCGGATTGGCACGAAAAAAAAACCAAAGCAGGATTTTGAAGCAAGAGACCCACTTAAATGTTTAAAAAAAATCTGCTCGATTTTTCAGGAATTATTGCTCGAAAATGAAATTTTAACTTCCCCCAGGTGGCGCCATCTTTAGGTGGATTAGCAAACAAAAACAATCACATTATCTTGTTACGAGTGAGTTCTTAACATGGCACTATATATTCTTGAATTATTTTATCTATGTCAGTGATTTAAAACCTGCAAGGGCACTGTCTCTGTGAAATAAATGTACATACATTTTTCAAAAGTGGAAGGCAGGGGCACACTGATTTATCAATCTCTTATCTTAAAAATGTTCCTAGAGACAAGTTTCGTATAGAGTTTAAATAGGGCCGCTATATATTAGCTTATGCCATGTAGAATTTCAATAAATCGCGTAAGCTCCGATTTTTTTAGTGCGCTATGATAGGTCTCAGATTAAGTGGCAAGCGGAGTTTTGTTTGGAGTGTTTCGTATTCCTCCTTCAGTATACGGGTCGCTTCAACATTCCTGCGGCTATATTGGGGAACGAAGGGAATAGACTCTTTGTTAGCAACTTTACCTGGGGCTATGTTCATACCAAAGGGTTGCCGTGTTTGAAATGTTTTGATCCAAAAGGATTCACGAAGTGCGCGGTGATTGTCAGTTTCTTCCTGTGTTGGAAATGTAGGAATTCTTTCTATTGGCATAATTTGAAAATGGTGCTGAAATGAATGTTCCGGCAGATTAAAATGTTCATTGACCGGGCCTTCATTGTCTAATCTGATGCCTGATATATGTCTGTTGGCACGATATCGAAGTTTATTCTTAGTTTCGCCCACATACTGTTTCAGGCATTTTCGGCACGTAATTAAATAAATTACATTCTCAGTGTCACAGTTTAGTTGATCTTTAAGCTTGTATTCATTTTTGGTTTGTTCGCTTTTGAAAGTAGATTGTGTAGCAATTACTTCGTCCAGTTTACACTGAAGTTTTAGACATTTGGAGGTCTTACCATTGCCATGATTAGGGCGTTTATGTTTTATCTTTACAGGTTCTGACTCACGAACCTCATTTATCTGGCAGTTTGTGATTTGGCGAAGTGTTTCAGATTTAATATGCCGTAAGAGCCGGGCGGAATAGCCTCTAGGTTTCAAGGCCCGAAACAGGATCGCACATGAGTGGTGAAAATACCGTATATCGCTCGAATTTCTATGGAATCGAATGATTTGAGATTTGACTATGCCCTTAAGTATATGGGTCGGGTGAAAAGAGTTGGCATGTAGGAGTTCGTGGGTATCAGTTGGTTTAAAAAAGACCTTGTAATCAAAATATCCAGTGTTCTGGAAACCAGGTCCGTTGAAAACTGTTAGGTCCAAAAAGTCCACAGAAGAGTAATGAATAACTACTTCGAGTTTGATATTTGGGTCATGGTTATTCAGTGTTTCGAAAAATACTTCGAAATCTTCCTTGGAATGGTTATAAAGTACAAAAATGTCATCTAAATATCTGAGGTATAAGAGAGGCTGTTTTTTCTAATCTTCTTAAAGCCTCTTCCCAATGAGCTACAAAGATAGTGGCAAAATTTGGACTGAACCTTTTACCCATTGCACAATCACTAATTTGTTGATAGAACTGTCCATTGAATTCAAAGTCATTACATTTTAGACTCATTTCTAATAATTCCAAAAGTTCTTTGTCTGGGCGATTGGGATCGGGAAATCTTTGAAAAACATCTTTAACAACTTTAATACCATTATCAATGTCAATATTAGTGTACATGGATTCAATATACATAAGGTGTTGGTAGTGGCTTGGATGCCGGACAGTTTTAACAGGAAATCTTCAGTGTTTTTCAAATAACTACTATATCGGTTAGCGATAGGCTTCAAGTAGTAATCAATATATTCCAAAATGTGGTCAGAATTTGACCCACAGTCTGAAACAGTAGGGCGCCCAGGGGGTGTAAGGCTATCTATCCACTTATCTATAGGTTTATGAATTTTTGGTAGGATATAAAACTGTGTCGATCTTGCATCTCTTTTTGGGTGGTAAGCATTCACACTGTTTGTTCGAAATGATTTACCTCCTATTTAGATCTGCCACAATGATGAGCAGCCTTGGATGATCTTGGGGCCATATTTCTCCATCCAGTTTTTTTGTAATGTTTAGGGTTGCCAGTAACCTTTGGGCTTCTTTGACATAGTTTTCCATTGACATTATATCTGTAGCTGAGCCCTCATCTGCAGGTTTTAACACAATTTTGTGGTTTCTGCGTAGTTTTGATTGGCGTTCAGTGAAGAATAAGTTTGGAATGTTTCCGAATCGCCCATTTGAAATTAGGTCATTAATTCGTTTTGAAAGGGCCTTAACAGCTTTTGGAATTTCTGGGTCAACATTTGGTGGTACATACCCAGATTTCTCTGTGGGAGGTGGTCTTTCTCCAACCGAAAATCTGAAGCGGTCTGCTAGACTCATCAGTGATCTTAGATGTTTGCATCATCTTCTCTATATGTTTATCTATGCGGTCCTCGGGTGCGGGTTTTGATCTAGGTGTCGGGACAAAGGAAAGGCCCCGAGCGAGAAGAGAGATGTCAGATTGTGTTAGTTCAAGATCACCAGTCAGATTTACTATACTAGTACCTTGACTAAGATTAGGGTGGCACGTGCCCTGTCCCAAATTTAGTTTAAACCTATAGTATTGAGCCAGTGTGAATACAGCCAATTTGCCGTATCTTCAGTCGAGTGAATGTTGTCCCTACCAACGTTGAATTTGCCAGGATCGATTCTATGGATAAGTTTGAGTTGTCTTTTTGAAGAGGCAAATTCATTTATCTGATTTATGCAAAAGCATTCACTGGCTGGACGTGTGTCCGAAACTTGGAGCTGTATAAAATACAATTTTGACTTGGAAAATTTACGTCTAAAACAGCTCAACATATTGCTCATATTACTTCTAGCTTTTGAAGGCTCTTCTGCTTTGTTATTTACACCAATATTCAAGGGAATTTTGTCGGGTTGAGAAGGCCCGGTGTAGCGGTCCAAATCCGTGTAAAATGTTGAAACTTAGCCCCAGGATATAGCACTCTACTTGAACATCAGGATGGGTGTCCGAATTAATACGTGACAGATTTGATGAGCCGAAAAGCAGAACCTTTTTGGTAACTGCTGGGAGGCGCCATTCCCTTTTGTTTTGAGTTTCGTTCCTAAATTGCCAGAATTTCGGGTTCGAATTTTGACGATATTTAGTACGCATATCGATCGTTTGACGGAGGAGACCTTGCAGCGTCAGCATAGGTATTGGCGGAAGTAGAAGGAGTAGGGTTGGTAAGTCTAGGAGTGGTAGGTGGGGATAGAAGAGTAGGTCGAGAAGATACAGCAGATGAAGAATGGTTAGGTGGGGGTCGGCGGACAGGAGGGTTTGTAGCATGGGTATTGGAAGTACCAGACTCCCTGGGCGGGGGAGCTGGCGTTTCCAAATTTCCACGCGAAGTAGAGGGCAGAGGAGATTGTGACCGTGCTCGAGCTTTTTGCCGAGATATCGGAGGAGTGGTAGTGGACTGGTTACTACCCGAACGATTCTCCGATACCATAGAGGGATTCAGATTCGAAACAAATTTCCGAGAGGCCGAAATAGTGCTGTCTGTCAATTTGGATTTATAGTATTCGTTTCCCCATTTTAAGGCATCAGAAAATGCACGGTCGAAGTCCAGGGTTTTTGAAGATTTGGCCGAAATAACCTGTGACTTCAATTTTTAAAGCAATTTTTGTAATGTCGAACCAGCTCCATGAGACTTTTCTTTGCCAAATTTTGATTGATCAGTCCTATGCTAAAGTCAAGGTCAGGAGTTCGTTGAGCTGGCTTAAAGAAATTATTCATACCCTCAACCCTACGGATCAAGGAATTTGGAAGGGAGTCGTTTGTCAAATTCTCCTCTATGATGCCAATATGATGCAGGCACTGAAGTACCTGATACAGCGCTTTAACCAGACCAGGGAATGCCGAAAAAGTCTGGTTGGAAGCGTTTTTTGGGGGCCGAACGTTGAGACGGAGGTTGACGAAAATTCCGTCTTTTGTTTGTAGAGCCGTTTTTCCTGGCCATGATTTTGTTCTAATATAATTTTTGTCTCTATAAATAGTTTATATTTATATTTTGATGAAAAACAAATATTTATTTTTTTGGAAACTGAAAGGGAAGAAAGAATTAGGACAAATGGCAATTCAGTTAAATGTTGGTATAGAGAATAACTATGTACTGTGGATATCAGAAGTAATATAGGAAAAAATGGAAAAGCTAGTTAAATTATGTCGCAGGTTAACTTTGATAGATATAAGCTTTATAATATATATAAAATATGTTATGATAATACAAGTTTTATAATACAAGACAATTACTGGAAGAAAAAATCTAGATAATGAAAATAATAGATAAATCAACAAATTACATACAAACAAAATCAAATGAAACTGAAACAAAAATTGATTAGTAATACATGTATGATGCAAAAGAAAAAAATCAAAATGGCCAAATGTTACACCGTCAGTGGCTATGGCGCCCCTGACACTTGCCGCCTGGCCATATAGCCGGGCTCGCCAATACGGTTACTTACACACTGGCTCTATTGTGCAACACGAGGGATTCTTTTTCTGGAATCACCCGGTTGACAATGGACTTTGCATGTGCTCAGGTGTTCTTTCAGAAGAACACCTCACCCGATGGCAGATAAACCGGGTTGATCCTTTACAACAGCACCCCACCTCGCACTCGTCTTACATAATTGTAATCAATACATCCCTTTAAAGTACACTTTAAAGCCTGTACCAGCTTCAAGAGAAATACACTATCCAGCATACATTAACTAATGTTGTGATAACGTATATATACCACATAAGATTACTAAGCTATGAGGGACTAGTGTTCCTCTATGATAGTATGCTTGTGAAACGTTTATATCAGGGTGTTCCAGAAGTCTTGGTCACATTTCAAATCCTCGTATCCCAGGTCTCCAGATCTCACACCCTGCGATTTCTTTCTGTGGGGGTTTGTGAAAGGACTGGTCTATGTGCCCCCTCTCCCAAACGACGTGGATGAACTGAAGGCCCGACTAACGGCAGCTGTTGCAAACTTCGACAACACAATGCTGGAACGCGTTTGGCAAGAATTGGACTATCGGCTTGATGTGTGCCGTGTGACCAACGGTGCTCACATTGAACATCTTTGAACATTCCATAAACAACTTGAGATTGCAAGCTTTCAGAATCTATAACATGCATTTGTATATCCTCAATAGTTTTCAATATATTCAATGTCAAAATGTGACCAAGACTTCTGGAACACCCTGTACATGGCAGATAAACAGATCACTTTAGTGATGGGATGAGTGATTTGCATATTACGAGTTGAGAGTTTGAACGGGGTTGTCTCCCATCCCATAGGCATGACTGATCGAGGTGGAATCACACCAGGTCGGAAACGACTAATCTGTCGATCTTCAACCATAAACAGTTCGAGTTACTGTCATATGCACAATGTCCTGCATGTAAGACCAAGCGCATCAGGCAGAATCAGCGAGCGTGATTCAGAGTTCATCATTTACAATGTTAACTTCATGTCTTCTTAAATGACACATTATCGTGACATCATCGTCACGACAACATGTACTGCTTTGACAGTTAAACTAGTATCACACTTGCGGCAGTGCATTCTACACAGAGGTCGCGAAGCCCACGATACAGCCCAACAACACTAAGATTAAAACCGCCTCAATTTATCGTACCCTTCTGGCTACGAAATTTAACAGGAAATACCATTTACTGCAAACATTTAATGATAAATGCAAAAAGAGCTATTTATACATCTATGTCAACAGTATTGATTTATCGTAAACTTATGATAATAGTATAATCATAACAAAACTGTCTCTTCTTTCCAATATTTTGTTCAAAATGATATCGTCAACATTTATTCTGGTTATCTTCACAGCCGCGCTCTTCAATTTGGAACACCTTCACACATGCAAAGTCCATTGTCAATCGGGTGATTGTAGAAAAATGAATCTCTCGTGTTGAACAATACAGTCATTGTGTAAGTCAGTTACCACCCTCGACCTCGGGATTCAAGCTGTATAAACACTCGCGTCCTTGCAATTGCGCACCTCGGTCACTTCGCGACCTCGGTGTGCAACTGCACGGACGCGAGTGTTCATACAGCTTGAATCCCGAGGTCGAGGGTGGTAACTATTACATCTCCAGCCAGCCGCCTGGCCTTACAGCCGCCGCGCAAATTCCCATATGACCAGCAATTATATTGAACGCGCGCGTTTGCTATTGTTATTTCCATAGTTCAATCTGGCAGTGAACCATGATATTCTAATTCAGTGTCAGCATCCTGTGTATATGCTAATATCCATACTACCGATTTCTACATGCATTTTCCCGTTCAGTTCAGGGCGTCCATGCATGTAAGCCGCAGTGTTCAGATATGGCGTAGAATGAAACGCAATAGCAAGCGACGTCTTGTGGCTAGGAGTGGATATGCCAAATTTCGAAGGAATCTGAGAAAGCATTTGGAAGTTAACGCTTGCGAAGAATTTCAAAGTTCCACGGCCGCGTTCCGGCGAGGGGAAAAAAAAACACATGTTCAAGAGTTATCTTCCTGAATTTAAACGCTATTTATACGTGTGTGACAATTATTCTTATTCAGAGTTACATGTATACACGTTTGTAGGATATCCGTATCCATCGAACAAAAATACTTTCCTCGGAAAAAACCAAACCCTTCAAGTTGGAAGGATTGGTATTCACGATTCATCCATATTTTTGTATTTTCTATCTCGAGATCTGACATCTATCAGTCGGTATTCATAAAAAAAAACAATCACATGATCTTGTTACCTATGGGTTCTGAATATGGCACTATATATTCTTGCATATAATTTATCTATGTCAGTGGTTTAAAACCTGCAAGAGTACTGTCTCTGTGAAACAAATGTATATATGTGTACATGTTCCAGGTCCTAAATCAGCATTTCTTTACTTGAGTGAATGAGCATTTCTGAGGACTGGCTGTGAACAGGCACTGAATGTAATTGAGATACAAAGGACTTGAGAGGTCATACATTGAGCAAAAGGCCGGATGCTATTTTGACCCAAACAAGTGACCTTATTAAGTTATGGCTGTGAAGCAATCACTGATGTGCTATAGATATGGAAATGAGAATATGGAAATTGATACCCAAACAGAGGCAGCCACTTTAATTACCATAGGTCCAAATGGAAAACTTGCATATAAGAGAAATGGTAGGAAACTACAAGGTTTTAGTTTCAGACAGAGCTGGAAAACAATAGGTGTCTTCCCCTAAACAGGTGTAATATGCATAAGAAATTTGAATTTGATCGACGAAGGCATTCGGACGTTATCCGGCGGAAAAGATTGAACAGAAGGAAAATTTGCATATAAGGGAAAGTGTAGATAAAATCCCAGTTCTCATTTTCGCACAGAGCTGGAAAAACGATAGGAATCGTCACCTATAGAGCAATATGCACCAGAAATTTGAAGTTTATAGACAAAGGCATTTGAAAGTTATCCGACGAAAACGATAGTGGGAGAAAGAAGAAGGAGAAGAAGAAATAAGAAACTGACAAACCGATAAGGCATCCCTAGGGATAAGTTTATTGGGAAGCGTTCCCTCCTTCTGTACCCCTTTGCTTTTGGTATATAATCTGCTCCGTTTGTTCTCTGTATTTTCCATATATTGTCGGAATATAGCACCTAACCTCGTTCTGCTGACGAATATAGCACCTAACCTCGTTCTGCCGCCATCTTGAGTTGATGGGAGGCTGAAGCGAGTTAATTCTCTGGGTCGAGTTTTCTCGAATTCTGATACTTCCATAACTATGGGTTCAAAGGGAGCCGGGCTCACCAACACACTTACATCGCCAGCCAGCCGCCTGGACTTAGAGTCCCCTTAACCAACACGGTTACATCGCCTATGACACCAGCCTCCTGGCTATACAGCTGCCTTAATCAACACAGTTACATGGCCTATGACACCAGCTCCCTGGCTATACAGCTGCTTAACCAACACAGTTACGTGGCCTATGACACAAGCCCCCTGGCTATACAGCTGCCTTAACCAACACGGTTACATCACCTATGACACCAGCCCACTGGCTATACAGCTGCCGTAACCAACACGGTTACGTGGCCTATGACATCAGCTCCCTGGCTATACAGCTGCTTAACCAACACGGTTACGTGGCCTATGACACAAGGCCCCTGGCTATACAGCTGTCTTAACCAACACGGTTACATCGCCTATGACACCAGTTCACTGGCTATACAGCTGCCTTAACCAACACGGTTACGTGGCCTATGACACCAGTCCACTGGCTATACAGCTGCCTTAACCAACGCGGTTGCGTGGCCTATGACACCAGCCCTCTGACTATACAGCTGCCTTAACCGACACGGATACGTGGCCTATGACACCAGCCCTTTGACTATACAGCTGCTTTAACCGACACGGATAGGCGGCCTATGACACCAGCCCACTGGCCTTACAGTCGCCTTAACCAACACGGTTACGTGGCCTATGACGCCAGCTCCCTGGTTATACAGCTGCTTAACCAACACGATTACGTGGCCTATGACACAAGTCCCCTGGCTATACAGCTGCATTAACCAACACGGTTACATGGCCTATGACACCAGCCCCCTGGCTATACATCTGCTTAACCAACACGGTTACGTGGCCTATGACACCAGCTCCCTGCCTGTACAGCTGCTTAACCAACACGGTAACATGGCCTATGACACCAGCCCACTGGCCTTACAGTCGCCTTAACCAACACGGTCACATGGCCTATGACACAAGCCCTCTGGCTATACAGCCGCCTTAACCAACACGGTAACATGGCCTATGACACCAGCCCCCTGTACATACAGCCGCGCTAACCGACACGGTTACATCGCCGTTCACAAACATGCGAAGTCTCTTTTCAATGAAGCGTTAGCCACAAAGATCGTTTGGGGTATGAAGCTCATTGACCTCACTTGTTCTTTGTTTAGATTTTGAGATATCTTATTCCAGTAAGGATATTGAGAAAGCAATGAGGCGAGGAATAGATACGCCAGTTATCGCTTTCTTGACAATCCACACACAAAAAAAACGTTTGAGAGATGCTTCCGTTTTGTTTTGTTTTTGTTTTTGTTTTTTGTTTTTTTGACATGGGATACATCGCATCAGCATGGATTGAAAGGAATGGGTTGTTGTGGGAAGCAATAGACATAAAACCTGATTACTTCTATTCCATGATGCAATGTACATCCATGACAATTAAATGGTAGGTGGGGGTCACAATACAATTGAATTTCCCGGGCCCTTCCCTCATGTAACACGTCATCAATTTGATTGCCAACGCGAGATCCCTGGACTGGGAGTCTGTATTGTTAGCCTTTAATTTGGTGCAACGGGCTACATACAGGACTACACGCCGCGCAGCGCCTGTACTCGGTATTGACAAATCAGATTTCAGGATAACAGGTTAGAGAGACCCAATTCTCTAAAACGGAGATAAAAAAAGATCGTTTTTGTCAAATAAATTCAAGAATATTTCGAACGAAGAGATATCCGTCACAGGCGACCATGGATATATATATCCGCATCGGATGGCATTGAAAAAAGTTGTCGTCTATCTAATTTGCATAATAACAGACGACATGTTTTGTTCTCTATTAACAATTAGAGTATGCACACTTTTATTGGAAAACCAGTGTTATACGACATGTAATAATATGTAAGGCAAGTCGCCTGAAGAATTTGGAGCGTTATGATGAATAACGATGAAGTTATTAAGCAACAACGACCTTTTTACCTCCATTTTAGAGAGGTAGTTCTCCCTGATCGGATACATGACACCTGCCATGTAGATGAATAGATGTCCACTTCATCACGTGCATGCGAGAGAGATTAAAGTCATCAGGGTTCAGGTCTATTGAATTGATTCTGTGGCGCTGACGATAATATACATGACCATTCTAAAAAAAGGAGCTGTTCCTTATTATATAGATAATTCAATGTGTGTAAGGAGCTTGTATTCTCCCCTCCCCCAGACTGGAGTGTTGGAATTGCCACACACATCCGTCGGACAAAGTTTCCCATTCCTGCTCCTACAGAGACTGTTTATCAACTTATCCCATTCCATAATACTATCGAGAGATATGATGTTCACGCGTGTTCTTTCCCCACTAGTTTTCGTACGACACCGTTAAGAGATTGACGCAGCGACAAATTTTTGTCAGATTTTCAAAAGTTATTATCTGGAAACCCTATTTTAACTTGACCTTGGTGGCGTCACCTATACAAGAATCGATGAAAAACAAACTCAGGCTAGATCTTGAGGCAAGGTACCCACACACCAAATTTGGAAAGAATTCATCCGTTTCTCAGAAGTTCTTGCCTGGCAATTTTAACTTTGCCCACAGATGGCGCTATCTAGAGGCGGATTGGCACGAAAAACAATCCTAAGCAAGATTTTGAACCAAGAGACCCACTTACCAAATGCTAAAAAAATCTGTTCGGGTTTTCAGGACTTATTGCCCGAAAATGGCGCCATCTATAGGTCGATCAGCACCAAAAAAAATCACATGATCCTACTACCTGTAGTTTCCGGACATGGCACTATATATTCTTGAATTAATTTATCTGTCAGTGGTTTAAAATCTCCAAGGGCAGTGTCTCAGTGAAACAAATGTATATACATGTACATGTTCCAGGTCCTAAAGAACAGAGTAAATTCGTCATAGTCCCAGCAGACAAAGTTCCAAATAACATAATATTCATATGTAAATATTACTATTACCTGGGGCTGGTTAAGGAATTGAGTATAAGCACATCATCATCGAATACGTCTACTCTCTCCAAACCAGCAGTTACTCTGGAAGATTTATTTAACAACCACAAAACGTTTCTCAAGAAAAGAGGTATTGGTCTTCCAATTACTCATAATAATATACCGAAAGTGTACTTGACTCCCAAAATGCATAAATCACCATACCAAACTAGATTCATAGCTGGTTTTAGAAGCTGCACCACCAAGCTTCTTTCAACCCTGTTGACGAGGGCCCTTCAGGAGGTAAAAGCATCTTGTGGAAGGTATTGCGCCACAATTTCTAAGAACTCTAGCATTAAATCCATGTGGATATTGAAAAAATCAAAATGTGTTACAGAAGAACTTGATGCTAAAGGTCACATACCGTACAGACATGTATCCACATGGGATTTCTCGACTCTCTACACTACAATCCGTCATCAGAACCTTATAGTTCGTCTTAGTTCATTAAGAGTATCGGTGTTCAAGAAAACTGATCGCCGATGTATTAATATCAGAAGCCATGAAGCATTCTTCAGCTCTACTACATACAAGGGATATCATTAATGGGATGTTTCTTTGTTTGTAGAGTTGCTCGAATTTCTCCTTAATAATATCTATGTGAAATTTGACATAAAATATATCAACAGCATATAGGTGTTCCAATGGGTACTAACTGTGCACCCCTTTTGGCTGACCTATATCTGTTCTCTTATGAATACGACTATATGCAGACGCTTTCATAGATTATTTCGAAGCCCATTCCGTCTCATTCACCAAACGCTATATAGATCTTCTTCTTGTGGATAATCGCTATATAAATGACGCAATGAAGGATATATATCCACCTTCACTGGATTTGAATGAAACTACAGATGGCCCTAGCGACACATCTTATTTAGACCTATATCTCTATAAAAATGAAGAGGGCTTTCTCTCTCGTCGATTTTACGACAAAAGATTACAATTTCCACATCGTAAACTATCCCTATCTGGACAGTAATATACAAGAAGGACCTGCATATGCCGTATACATATCTCGCCTAGTAGCATTTGCTAAATCCTGTGTTAAATGTGACGATTTTAATCAACGTCTCAAAACATTATTGCAGAAAGTTGTAAACCAGAGCTATATCATCAAGCGCCTCCACTCGAAGTTTCTCAAATTTGGAGATACATATCGCATGCTTATAGCAAAATACGAGCGTAGCGTGCGAGATCTATGGCGGTACGTTTCGTAATTTGTGTTTAATTCCGCTAAACCCGGGGCTAGGGGCCGTATGAACCTATGTATTTCAAGATCCTCATAGTGTTCATATGAACAATCACAATCAAAGCGTGCCTTAGATACATCATACTCTAGATAACGACTTTACAACGTATATCATATAGATTAAGAATATTGATCAACGATACGGATTTGATATTTTTGCAACATGTTGTCTTGCTGGCATCATTGGAAACTGTTGACCGCTTCTGTCTTGCAAGAAATTAGCCTAGTTTTATGTATACTACGATTTATCCTTTAAATAGCTGCTAATGTTATTATATAAATTAGTTCTTTGGATTATGGAAGCAGAAATTCTTTAATGGACGACGGCTGAAATACGATTGTATTTCTATACTTGAATGAATGAGTATTACGGAGGAATGGCTGTAAACATGCACTGAATGTACTTGAGGTGCAAAGAACTACAGAGGTCATACATTGGGGCAACGGCCAGATGCTAAAAAAGTGACCTCACTAAGTTATGGTTGTGACCCAATCACTGATGTGCTATCTGTGTGTAATGGGTTGAAATATTACGATACGCCATCCACACAAGTCAGTCGCTCTGTATTTCGGTGACTTTGTAACAGTTGTTTCCCCTCCACTGATTGCAGACTTGTGAACTTTGCACATGCGCATATCGCTGCTTCCCCATTTCCACCCAAACAAATGTGATTGCTGTGTGAACTAGTGGGGGCAATATTTGCCCGAAAACGCCTTTTTGACAAAGATAATTGAATTTCGGGAAAGACAAGCGGAATGTATGTCGACTCGTTTTATGTAAGAAAACTGTTTGAATTTGCGATAGATTGTTGTCCCACGTTGTGTGATATAGATCAAGTGATCAAATCGTATGGTTGTCGTATATGTACCACAACAACATGCCGTCAAAGTACTATCGGTGTATCTGATCGAATTGAGTGCTCGTACAAATATGTGTGATTTGTTTGACGGAGATACCTATCTGTGATTGATTACACAATTGGTACAGTAGTGTAGAGAGATTTATGCAGAATTTTAAGACATTTGTGTTCCTTCGTTCAGATATTTGTGGCAGAATTAATTGTTGATATATTTTCGTGTGAATCATGAAGACATTTGGACGAGATTTGCGTGGACATTTTGCACCCTTCACATTTGGCGTCGCCGACAGGATTGGGCAGACATTAGTAGTCGTAGAAGGGCAGTAGGATAGAACATCACCATGCCGGAACCAGGAAATCAGAATCTCGATGAGGAAGTAAATACACTGGAAAAAAGATTACGGGAATTAGCTGTCACTGTGGGACAGCAAGCTGAACTGATTAAGAAGCAGGAGGCGCGGGCAGCTGTCCCCCATCTGTTTATGTACCCCGAGACCCGAAGGTACCAGTTTTCACAGGTTTCCAAGAGAAAACACCCGATTTCACATACGAGGAATGGGTAAAATCTGTTAAAAGTGTTTTTAGAACATGGCAGTGTATGGTGACCGAGTTGCAGTCGGCACCCGTCTGAAAGAGTTCTATGACAGATCTCAGAGGTCACATGAAAGTATGCGAACTTTCGCTTATGACTTAAAGGAACGCATGAATCATATTCGCGATAGAGAGCGGGTTTCAAACCCAGAACTGTCCACCGGGAGCAGTTTGTGAATGGTCTACGTGACACTCCTCTCCGAAGGGAGATAAAAATGAAGTTGAAAGAATATCCTGACATTGCTTTTTCGGATCTGATGCAGTTAGCGATAGACTGGTCTGAAGAGGAAGAGTCTTAAACCGCTGTAGCCACTGGGAAGGGAAAACCCCCTATTTCCGCTTCTATCAGTAGTAGTGAACGTGAGGATAGTAATCAAAATTCTAAACTGATGCAGGAACTGATCCACCAGCAGAGTGAGATTATTTCGCTTCTCAAGCAACAGAGTAATGCAACCGGCCCTGGTAGCAGAAAACACCAGCCCGGGATGAACATGGGAGATATCTTTGTTATGCATGTCAGAAACCAGAAGACATGAAAAAAATTGTCCCTCCAGACAACCGAGAGGGGATTTTTAGAACATTCTACCGTTGAGAGCCGAACGGTAGAAGAGGTGTAGACTCCATACAGAGTGCGAACAGCTTTTTGGACAAAGCGATTGGAGTGCTTACTAGACACTGGTTCGCAGGTAACTTCTATCAGTGAGACATTCTTCAATGAAAACTTTAAGCCAAAAGGGGTAGTTCCGAGAGATGTAAGATATCTGCATCTGACTGCTGCAAATGGATTGAAACTTCCATATGTAGGTTGTATGGAGACTGACATAGAACTGTTCGGTAAAGTCCTGGTAGACCAGGCTGTATTTGTTGTCAAGGATAATCCCTCTGTTAGTTTCCACTCCGGTCTCTTGGGGACGAATGTAATAGGGAATTGTAGGAAAAAAAAGGGCATGGGAAACTCTGAAACACCACCTAATGTTAGAGCTGATCACATCAGTGCCATTGTTAGGGGTGCTGTGAGGGAACATAAGAGTCCAGATTTAGGGCCTCAAGGCCAAATTGGTTACGTCAAATTATCTAGCCACGACAGGGTTACAATCCCAGCAAAAAGTGAAATTGTAATAAATGGTTACTGCAAGGTTGGTCAGTTTGGTTGTGAGTATGAGGCCATAGAAGAGCCTACTCCAGGTAGTCCTCTGCCTGCCAATCTGATGGTGGCTAGGGTGTGCGTTTACAGTAAGAGAAGGAACTGTGTCTGTTCGACTGATAAATGTGGGTGAAACACCATTGCGCTTGAGACCACGGACACGTTTGTGAGAACTTCAATTGGAGAGTGAAATAGAGTACCAATGTGCATATGGAGGTACGAGACCAAGCCATTGAATTCAGTTTGACTGGAGAGGTTGGTCCTGAGAAAAATAAACCCAGCCACTTCGATGCACGTGACATCCCAGAGAGCCTAGGAAATGCCCCTGTCACAGAAGAACAAGAAGACAGGTTGGGTGAGTTGCTGAGTAGACACAAGGCTGTATTCTCTCAGCATCCAAATGATTTTGAACGGACGGACACGGTAACCCACCGAATAGATACTGGGGACTATCCACCTATTAAACAGAGGCATCGTAGGGTATCTCCTCACATCTTCAAGGAGTTTAAAAAGCACATGTCGACTTGGTTAAACAGGGAATTTTAGAGAAGAGTAGCAGTCCCTGGTTTTCGCCTGCTGTAATTGTCCGTAAGCCATATCAGTCCATACAATTCTGTTGTGATTATCGTCAACTGAACAAAGTGACCCGCAAAGACGCTTTTCTCATTCCCCGTGTGGAAGAGTCACTGGACGTCTTGGGCAAGGCTCTGAATCCGACATCCGGATATTTCCAGGTAGCCATGGGCAAGGAAGATCAAACCAAGACTGCTGGGACAAAGCCAATAGGGCTTTACCTTTGGACCCTCTGCCCTTTGGGTTATGCAATGGGCCGGGAACCTTCCAACGGCTTATGGAATGTTGTCTAGGCGACCTACAGTGGGAAAGCCTATTGATATACCTTGATGAATCACTGATTTACAGTCCTGACTTTGACACGCACCTACAGCGGCTGGATCAAGTGTTGTCTGAAGTTAAAGCCTGGATAATGTTACCTGTTCCAGACTGAGGTAAAATGTTACGCCACATCGTGGGGAAGGGATCCGCACTGATCCTGAGAACACTGACGTTCTGGACAGCTGGCCAGTACCTAATTGTGCCAAAGACGTTCGGCAGGTGCTCGGATTCATGGGATATTATAGAAGATTTGTCCCTGGTTTCTCACAGATTGCGGCGCCATTGCACCGTCTGGTGGGGAAACCCAAGAAGGGAGTGAAAAGGACGCCTCCATTTCAGTGGACTGATTACTGCCATGCATCGTTTGATGAACTCCGTGATCGGTTGGTGAAAGCACCTGTACTAGCTTACCCAGACTTTTCACAACCATTTGTCGTAACCACGGACGCGACGACAAGAACTATAGTGCATTCAAACTAGAACTTCTGGTTTTAAAATGGGCAGTCGGATAGGAATTCCGAGAATACCTGTTGCACCCAAAGTTTACAGTGAGAACAGACCATTACCCGCTTAAGTACCTGAATACAGCAGATCTGGGTGCTACCGAGCAGAGATGGGTGGCACAGCTAGCGGATTTTGATTTTGATGTTGTATACAAGCCAGGCAGGATAAACACGAATGCGGACGCATTCTCCCGTCTCCCTCGCCAGTTCGATGTTATGTCTGAGGACATCGATGAGGTGGTAGTCACAACTGCAGAAGTGGAGGCTTCGCTGTGGCCATTCATGAATAGGGATGTACTGGACCCAGTGGATGATACTGTTCCCATCCAATGTGGAGCAAGTCCATCTCGATCCCCCTCGAAATATATCGACTTGCTTCGAGAATGGAATCGAGATGCCTTCAAATGAAGGTTCAAACCATTCGGAAGGCGTGTGCTCGTTCTTTTTATGCATTCCTGTGGCAGCGAGACTAATCTCGGTGAGTACATATGCATTAAGCCACGGATAATGAATCACATTAAACATGATTCATTTAACATTATTTTGTTATTCCGTCTAGAGATCTGTGATCGCGTACTTGCTCCGACTGCGCAATTTCACTGCACGTTATGTATGGAAAGAAAAAAACAACAATTGAATTGCATAGGGTGGCTCAATATTATTATTCAGTGTAACTTATTTAGAACCTGTTTTTAGAATTTGAATCACTTTATGAGATGCGTCCAGGAAGAGCGCATTGAAATAAATTCTAGAATAAATTCCACATGTTCTTCTGAAAGTATATCAGAATGGGAGATTATTATTAACAATAATCATTTAATCATAGGATCTTGACTTGAAAATTGTACCACGTTTCGTCAAAACATTTCCCGGTATTCAGAAATACAGTGGCCTTGAAGATTTCAGGAGCGGCTGGTAATTCATTGGAAACCGAAAAATATAAACATAAACACTGTCGTGAACGAGCCCCGGTGGGTTTGGCTACGACACACGCAAGATGGCGGCCGGTAAGTCCACCCCGAGGTACGTCATTTCCTCAGACCAATTATTCAGCATTTTCTTGAATTTAGATTTCTGGTTAAGGGATTAAATGGAAAGAGTAATTATTCTTATTCTTTCACACATCCATCTCCTCTGACTATTTTCACCCATTTATCCAATACGGACGAATATTCAAGCCGATGGAAGAATGTCAAAAATCGAAGCGGGAGCGCCTGCAAACTTGTGGATATTTTAACGAGAAAAGGGTATGTTGTGTTCGTTTTTGATCAGTAATAGGATGATTGGGTGTCTAAAATTCCTCAGATAGCTCCAACGACTTGTCGCATTGCGTTATTTAGCTATAATTGACATACATTAAGCCGGAGAAAATTGCAAAATGTCCCGGTTACGACACACGCTCGTTTTTGCCGGTGTACGGTTACGACATGATAATTTATACGAAAAAACGGTGTATGGTTACGTCATTATTCTGTCTGAAATTAACGTATTGAATGATTTATGTGGTTTTAGTCCAACATTTGGGGCTGTGGCGCTCATGTATTATTTCGGGTCAATCTGCACCAAAAATCAATATCATAAATCAGCGTCACCAACTAATATCCGTTAGAGGAAAGGGAAATAGGTTCATTGCAATGGCCACGTGACAACCATGGAGCTCTTGGACGCACAGACCGTCCGTCATTAATATATCCCATCAAATGCGTAGAATGTGACGGCTAACATGCATCAAGGCTAACGCCAACACTAAATTGTCGATAAATTAAATACATTTAGGTCCAGTTCGAGGATTGAGCATATGTATAGGTAGATGCAGACGGGTGTCCAGATTTTTTAAAGTTATTGCAAGAAAAGAAATCTACACGAATGAAGAAGCTTCTGGCCAAAATAATTGAATTCGATATATTGATGATTTTAATCAACGTCACAAATCCTTGTTGCAGAAACTTATAAAACAGGGCTATGCCACCAAGCGCCTCCACTCAAAGTTTCTCAAATTTGGCGATACATATCGCATGCTGATAGCAAAATACGAACGTAGCGTGCAAGATCTATGGGGCTTACGTGTCGTAACATGTGTCTAATTCCGCTTAACCCGGGGCTAGGGGCCGTATGAGCCCATGTACTTCAAGATCCTCATGGTACTCATATGAACAGTCACAATCAAAGCGTGACTTCAGGTACATCATTTTTAGATGACGACTCTATAACGAATATTATGGATTAAGAATTAGATCAGCGATACGGATTTGATATTTTGGAACATCATGATGTCTTGCCGGCATCATTGAAATTGTTGACCGCTTCTCTCTTGCAGGAAACAAGCCTATGTTTATGTATACTTTTGTCTTTTGAATTTGGTGCTAATACTGTTATATGGAAATGGAATAGGTCTTTGGATTATGGACGCGGATATTCTCTAATGGACGACGGCTGGATTATGAATGACGGACTAGACGCTTGTAATTTGCAGAAAGCATCTAATGGGGAAGAATTTAAAAGTCCGGCTGCGAAGCGGATAAAAGATTCAGAAAACGGTAGTTTTTACAATCCTGGACAACCACAGGTCCACGTCCACTCCAAATCATAAGAGTTACATCGGGTCTAGAAATACAGAAGAAACACAAGATTTGATGGCGCAAAGGTTTGGAGAATTCACATTAGTACCGACAGATGATAGACAACCTACTGATGTCCTGGTTGATTATGGTCACCCTCTGTCCATCCTAGACGACGCTGAGTCGGTGAGAGATGATTTGACGGAAGAGTTTTTTGAAGATGGTACTCTGAGTACTGAATACAATGACGAAAATCGGCCAGCTGGGGACGTAGATTACATTGAACTTAAAATGCTACGTGGTAGCACGTTCACACTGGAGAATATACCATTCAAACTGTTCTTAGATGTCTGCCGTGTACCAGTTCCACGAGATATATATTTGTGATTATTCGAATACGGCTTTTGAGTATACTGATGCATTTCATTGGTTTGATCAGATTCGGACACGAAAGTGGTAGGTAACATCCTACACTTACCTTGGATAATTCCGCCGATGCATATAGAATCTAATATATATAATCTAATTTATTTAATTGCGTATTCGCTGCTCTGTTCCAATCTCAGATATTAACTCAGAAATAATATTATAAAAAAAATTTATCTGATATTCCGTGCGAATTTCAAACTACAAACGTTAGCCAATCAGGTGGCTAACTGGATTAAAATGACGTAGAAAATGCCAAAACACCGACCGGCGCAAAGTGGTTCGTATCCTTGAATTAAACGTCAATGAATGTCAATTTGAAAAAGGAGGAATTTTCGTCATTGGTTTATTATGGAAACTCGTAGAATATCGAGTTCCCACGAATTTTTCATAGCGTCAGCGTTTCCTTGATATACCATCTTGGTTTACCTATGTTGCCCCAGTTCATGCTTGAGAAACCGGCGTAAACGAGTGTACTTCGTGAGCAGGAAGGCTTAGTTTCTTCCCTGTGTAAATCGACCACGATTGGGACCAGATTAGTGTCGGATTTGAAGCGGTTATGGTTTATCATGGTTCAAAATATCTTAAATTTAAGCATTGGGACACAAAGCAATGTCGGTATTTAGAGATTGCTCATTCGGTTTACGTAAGCGTCGGTATTCACAGATTTCATCGTATAGGCATTTGCAGGATCACGAGGGTGTATACGCTTGTGTAATTTTTACGAAATAAAGACCAAATATACACTGTCAATCAGGTGAACAATGAACGGCTTTTATTTCACTTCGAATGCATTTTCACGTGTTTCGACAAACTCGATCGCCATCTGCAGGCCAGACGCTGGCTGTGCTTTGCCCGTCTGTGGTCTTCCAACACGTCCTTCCTTCTGAACTGTTTTTCGCAGACGTCACACCTGCACTCTCAGAAATATTCAGGTAATAGTCCCGAACTGATCAGGTTGCATATAAACAACTCAATTTCAGGGATTTTAGCAATTCAGGGCGGATTACCTGAATTTCAGGAAAAAAGATCCCTTAATGAGAGGATTTACCCTGAAATTCAGGCAAATTTATCACCCTGATAGCAAGTTTCCGACCCTATTCAGGTACGTAAAATCTCCTAAAATTCAGGTACTTTAGCTTTAATTCAGGGATGATTTAACTGAATTGCAGGAAATTATCCCTGGATTTCAGGTAAAATTCCTGAAATTGATTTGTGGATGTACAATTCAGGAGTATGCCTTGAATATTTATGAGAGTGCATGTATTCGTCTATATCGTTCTTCGGTCTACCAGTGCAGTGGATGTGGTGTCGTGATAATGAGGTCAAGTATGCATAACTCTTCACACAGGCACTGCACTGGTGAGACTTTTCATTCAGGCGGGTGTTCACATGTCCTCATTTCCACAAATCTCTTCTGGCAATAAGGACAGATGTGGGTCTATTCTTCTTCGTAGGTGCCTTCGATATCCGCTTCGTGATTGCAGTTCCTTGCCACATGTTTGGCATGGAAGACATCGTTCCTCACAGGCATGAAAGGATTCATCCATGGCCTCGAACCTGAAAAACAAAATAGAACAAGCCAATGTTTGCTGTGCTCGGTATGCAAACAAAGACAATGCACTTCATTCTAGACTCCGTAAATATAAATCAGTTATACTTCTAGTTACCCCGTATTGGACAATCGCCAGTTCATTATTATTTGGCCGCGACCTTTATTGAGGGTAGTGGGTGGTTTTACGCGATGTTTGGTATATTCTTGAAATGTGACGTAACCGTTCACTTTTCCGTCATCAGCTGCTGTTCAAACGTTGTGTCGTAACCGCACACCGGCAAAAACCAGCGTTGCTTGCTCAAAATATGTCAACTATAGCTAAATAACTCAATGTAAGAAGTCGTTGTAGCTACATACGCCCAATCTTTCTGTTACTGAGCAAAAACTAGCATAATAGACTCTTTCATCGTCTAAATATCCAAAACTTAGCTGGCGCCATCGCTTCGATTTTTTACATTCTCAAATCGGCTTCAAATACTCGCCCGTATGGGGTAAATGGATGAATATAGTCAGAGGACATGTATATCAGAAATAAGAAGAATCAGTACTCTTTCTATTCAATCTATTATTTGGAAATTTAAGTTCAAAAATACGCCAAATACATGGTCTGAGAAAATGACGTACCTCTGGGCTGACGTACTGGCCGCCATCTTGCGTGTGTCGTAGCCAGACTCACCGGAGCTCGTTCACGACAGTGATAAACGCGTGATCGAAGTGTTTGGGCATTCTCTGTCAGCTTTTTACGCAGACAAAATACGGTATTGTTGATAGCAAAATGCACATTACAACACATATAAGGGAAGGAATATCAACACATGACCGTTGATCTAAACCCTGATTGCACTCTGAATTGGGCGTTAATTACTTTCATCATTTGGTTAATTTGTTAGACACCTGAAACCAGCAATAAATAATAGAATAAAATTGTTTTTCCCAGTTTTTCAAAGTATTTAACCCTCTCTGTTCGCTGTTGTTTCAAGCCGACGGTTTTCACAGACCGACTGTGGTGTGAATTATCAACACCTCTAGTTCCGACTGTCAATATTTCCGCTAACCTCCACCAGGCAAGCTTTTATCAGAAATAAACTCTGTCGATATAATTTCCTTACTTGAACTATATCACAAGCGAGTAATTCCCAGTAAAATGGAATCTGCAATGAATGATACAAAATGTAAAAAAAAATACGTCTACGAAAATACACCGGTCAAACACTTCAATTTTTCGGTTGAAACGATCCATGTTTCGTTACGAGAGAACAAACAGGTTCAGAAGCTTTTATCTCAGTGGGGTCGCTTACGATTGGATGTTGTCTTATTCCGTGTGTATCAGGACCCCAAGCACGGATCAGAACACCGACAGTTAGTTCTGCTCTAGGTTTTATGGCGAGAGGCTTTTCAGGCGAAGCACGACTTTCGTGATCGTAGATCCTTGACGTCTTTGCGACGCTGTTACTATGGTCTACCATGACAGCTGATATCCAGGAGTGGACAAAGACTTGTAAACGATGTGCGCTTGCAATGGATACCTTACCGACACCTCACACTCCGCTGGCTTACATGAACTTTACAGCGCCTCTCCAGGCGGTAGCTGTTGACTATACCTTACTAGAGAAATCATCAGATGGATATGAAAACGTGTTGGTCATAACATACATGTTTACTAGATTCTGTATGACAGTCGCTACCAAGGATCAGACAGCGCCAACTGTGGCCGCAGCACTTGTACAACACTGGTTTTCATACTTTGGGTGTCCTGGTCGTCTCCACTTTGATCAAGGGAGAAACTTCGAAGCAACAGTAATCGCTGATTTGTGTCACTGCTATGGTATTGAAAAGAGCCGAACAACGCCTTACCACCCCCAGGGTAATAGTGGTTGTGAGCGATGGAATCGAACAATGCATGACATGTTGAGGGCTCTTCCTGTGGAAAAGAACAAGAGATGGAGAGAATACTTACCTGAACTGACTTTGGCATACAACAGCCATGTACATGCTTCCACGGGTTATCCTCCTTTTATCTCATGATGGGAAGAGATGCCCGCCTACCAATGGACATCACGTTAGGATCTGGTGAGGATCCAGAGGAACCAAGTACGATGGACCAGTGGGTTCGCAACCATCACAATAGACTGAAGACTGCGTGTGATATAGCTACGGCCGCCTCCCGGGAAGCTGCGGTAGCCAGGAAACGTGTGTACGATCGGGTAGCACCGGGTGCACTTATCAAACCAGGAGATAGAGTTCTTGTACGGAATCACAAGCCTCGCGGAAGAAACAAGATTCAGGATCGCTGGGAAGAGGAGCCTTACCTAGCAGTGGAACAGACAAATCCAGACTTACCGGTTATTACTATCCGTCGGAAAAGCGGCAAGGACACTAAAGTAGTTCACAGGAACCAGTTAAAGCCATGTACTTTTCCCATGGAGTATCTTAAGCTGAGTGTCGCGCGCAGAAATAACCGGAACGCCATGGTAAACGATCCACACCTAGATGAGCTTGCTGAGAGATTGTATGTCCCCAAATCTCCAGTACCTCAAGCTGGGGTTAACCAGGAATCTTTTGCTGGTGATCACGTAACTCCGGAACTCAAACCACCGTTAGCACCACCGATACAGATCATCCCTCGTGAAGATTGTGGACGAACCTGAAACATAATCCTTTGAGGAGATCCACACGGACTACAAGAGGGTCCCTCCGACTAGACTACTTTGTAGTGTTGAAATAGACAATAAGATAAATGAAACCCCAAGCATTCTGGATAGAACCATGGAGTGGTTATCCACTTGGTAAATGTTGACATTGGGACAATGCTAATTTCAGTGGGGAAGAATGTAATGGGTTTAAATATTACGATACGCCAACCATACAAGTCAGTAGCTCTGTATTTCAGTGACTTGGGCGGTAAGAGTTGTTTCCTCTCCACTGCTTGCAGACTTGTGAACTTTGCACATGCGCATATCGCTGCTTCGCCATTTCCGCCCAAACAAATGTGATTGCTGTGTGAACTCGTGGGGACAATCTTTGCCCGAAAACGGTAAATATTCATTGTTACACGCCTTTATGACAAAGATAATTGAATTTCGGGAAAGACAAGCGGAATGTATGTCGACTCGTTTTATGTAAGAAAACTGTTTGAATTAGCGATAGATTGTTGTCACCCGTTGTGCGATATAGATCACGTGATCAAATCGTATGGTTGTCGTATATGTACCGCAACAATTACCGTTAAAGTACTATCGGTGTATTTGATCTAATTGAGCGCTAGTACAAACATGTGTGATTTGTTTGAAGCGAGATAGCTATCTGTGACTGATTACACTATTGATACAGTAGTGTAGAGATTTATGCAGAATTTTAAGACATTTGTGTTCCTTCGTTCAGATATTTGTTTCAGAATTGATTGTTGATATTTTTGTATGAATCGTGAAGACATTTGGACGAGATTTGTGTGGACATTTTACATCATTTACATATGCAAATGAGAATATGGAAATTGGTACCCAAACAGAGGCAGCCAATTTACCATAGCTCCAGATGCAAAATTTGCATATAACAGAAATTGTAGAAAACTAAAAGGTTTTAGTTTCGGACAGAGCTGAAAAGCAACAGGTGTCTTCCCCTAGACAGGTGCAATATGCAAAACAAATTTGAAGTTGATTGACGAAGGCATTCGGATGTTATCCGACGGCAAAGATTGAACAAAGAGTAATCTGCATATAAGGTGTCTTCCCCTATAGACAGGAACAAACTGCACCAGAAATTTGAAGTTGATTGACAAAGGTATTTAAAAGTTATCCGACAAAAAAGAAAGTGGGATAAAGAAGAAGCTGAAAAAGAAAAAAGAAACCGAGAAACACATAAGGCATTCCCTCGGGATGCCTAAAGATACGTTAAAAGGATGGTATTTGTCTCAGATATTGGGAAGCGTTCCATCCTTCTGTGTCACATTGGTTATGATATATAGTCTGCTCCGTTTGATGTCTGTATTTTCCATATATTGTTAGGATAAAGTAGCATCCGCCATTTGAGTTGGTGAGAGGCTGAAGCGAGTCAATTCTCTCGGTTTTCACGAATTCTGCTACTTCCATAGTTCAAAGGGTAAGAGATCATAGATTGGCTCTGATGAGAATCGAATCCATATCGCCTCTGACACCTGCCGCCTGGCCATACAGCCGGGCTCACCAACACGGTTACATCGCCAGCCAGCCGCCTGGATTTACAGTCGCCTTAACCAACACGGTTCCACTAAGGATGTTGATAAAGCAGTAAGGTGAGGAATAGATACGCCGGCTGTCGCTTTCTTGATAATCCATCAAAACAATGTTTGTGAGGCGCTTCCGGTTTTTTCGACATTGGATACATCGCATCAGTATGGATTGATTCAAGTTCCTTGAAAAGGAATGGGTTGCTGTGGGAAGCAATAGACCTGAAACCTGGTGACTTCTATTCCATGATGCAATGTACATCCACAACAATTAAATGGCAAGTGGGGACACTTTGCTTCAAGAGTACGTCGGCAACACCTCTCTTTGCTGTAACCGATTTGTGAATGAAGGAATGTAGGCCAAAAGTGGTTACGCGTAACAAAAAGAGCAGTATTATTACGCGCTTGCCTCTTACACAGACCTGTGATAATCTGTTTCTATAGAAATGTAAACAATTGCTAGTCTGATATTAAGGTCGGATGAGCGGGAAGTCCGTATAAAACATATAAGGATAAATCTAATTCCTACGAAGAACTATTGTTAAATGTACCTCGCACATTTGGCTTTGTCAGGCGAAGGGGTGTTAATTTCAGGTGCTTGCACCTCCCCACCCCGCACCCCCACCCCTACTTCCTTCCAAATTAAATGAGCATTTGAAGCCAATTGTAATTATTGTTCGAGCCTCCCTGACTGACAAATTTCTCATATGAATTGTTTAAATGAAAGTTTAAATTGAATTTTATATTGGAATTTTAAATTGAAATTTTAAATCGAAGTTGCTTCCCCGCTAGTTTTCGTACGATACCATTAAGGGGTTTATGTAGCGACAACTTTTTGAAAGTTACGTAACAGTCTCTTATTCGGTGTATTCTGTTTGAATATAGTAAAGCCATACATCAAAATGTTCCTTGTTCCATGCAGAATCACACCATAACAAGTTTGACAAGCAAGTATATCTAGATAAATGAAAATCCACAAAAACAATTGTTCTTGGGACTGCCAGTAGAAGTCCACAAATAATAAACACACACAATTGAAAAGTACATTAAAAAATTATAAAGTGTCTCTTTAAGATTGTTTATCATTTACTATGTCAACATAATCGTCAAAGGAAATGATAATTCGTGTCAGCCAATACGAAGGACAGTCCAAAGCTTTGTGGAGTTATCCAAGACAAGAGTGTATCCCAACCCTGTCACCAACTTACAGGTATTAGTTTGAAAAGCTAAACCAGTTTGTGCAGTCAGTGAAGGAAATGCCCTGGATTCTTTCTATTCAATCCCCAACTGTCTGTTGTAGTCCTTTTATACACATCCTGTTCAGATTGTGTCTGGTCCTAAAAGAAGCTGCATAATTAATTGGTAATTGAAACATATCTGTAGTTTGATCCACATGTCAGGTAGGTTCAGTTCACACAAAATTTATAGATGGAGATAATTACTGATAAAGAATAAAAAAAATCTAAAAACACTTCCAAAAACAATTTTCATATCTAACATAGTCTTTGTTGTAGCACACACTCTATAGAATTTTCTTAACTGCTTTTCAATATGGTGTGTTTAATATTTATGGACTTCTGCTGGCAGTAGTAGGGAGGGCGTAAATCCACTCTTATTTTGCCGGGGGAGGTAACTCTTGCATCCACCAGGGGGCGCTGTTTCCAGGTTAAAGTATAGGAAGCGCTCATGCACGCTTTTCACCTCTGGGGCGCCAGGGGGCGCCACCAGCTCAAGGTCACGTGGAGGTCAAAAGTAGTTCCGGCAACCTGTAACCTTTGTATTCCTCCGCGGACAGAACGTAGTCCCATGTCAACCAAGTGACTTCCAATGTTAATGTATACGGGGAATGCCTAAAAAGAGTATGGGAATAGACGTTTTGTGACAGCGGTGGGTCCCTAGTGGACCGAATGAGTCGAGTGAGGTGTCAAAGTGAAGCGCTCCTCGAGGGCCATTCAGTCATGGGTGGGTGCATGTAAAATTAGGATTTTTTCCCGAAACTATAAAAAGCGAAACACGACGCAGTCAGTATGTCGGCACCTCTTCCCACTTCCCTTATATGTGTTGTAATTTACCCCTAAACTAGGGGAAAACCCCTATCAACTCTAGCCAAAAGGGCTAATATCGATCTCCGGGCTTATCGGGGCCTGCCTATCAAGTCAATGGGGTGGGTGCATGTAAAATTATGATTTTTTCCCGAAACTATAAAAAGCGGAACACGGACTTTACCCCTAAAAAAAAATTAGGATTTGTCCCCGAAACTATAAAAAGCGGAACACGGACTTTACCCCTAAACTAGGGGAAAACCCTATCAACTCTAGCCAAAAGGGCTAATATCGGTCCCCGGGCTTATCGGGGCCTGCCTATCAAGTCAATGGGGTGGGTGCATGTAAAATTATGATTTTTTCCCGAAACTATAAAAAGCGGAACACGGACTTTACCCCTACAATAGGGGTCTGTATTATAAAATATAAGGGAAAATGCCTGTATGGGGTATTGGGATGGTCAATTTCTTTCGTGGGCTTTACTATGGCTTGTGGGGTCTCGTTTTTCTCGTTTCGCCAAGAAAATCACAATGGGAAGGGTCCCGGAGCGAATCGGTGAAATTTTTGGGAAAAGTCACCGAGGTCTGTATATAGGCCTATAGGCTGGCTATATGGGGTATAGGTTCAACCTGAGAAATTCACACACGTTCATTGTGATATCGGTTGCTTGGATTTGTTTTTCACGTCTCGTCATTTAGAACACGATGGGAAGGGTCCCGGAGCGAAACGGTGAAATTTTTGGAAAAGTACCATATAGCCCAAATAGCTCCATACTGGCTATGGGGATATAGGTCCATCCTGGGAAATTCACACACGTTCATTGTGATATGGGTTGTGGGGTCTTGTTTTTCTCGTCTCGTCATTTAGAACACGATGGGAAGGGTCCCGGAGCGAAAAGGTGAAATTTTTGGAAAAAGCTCACCGAGGCCTGGGTAGGCCCATAGGCTGGCTATGGAGTATAGGTCCAACCTGGGAAATTCACAACACGTTCATTGTGATATGGGTTGTTTGGTCTTGTTTTTCACGTCTCGTCATTTAGAACACGATGGGAGGGGTCCCGGGGCGAAGCGGTGAAATTTTTGGAAAAAGTTCACCGAGGCCTGGGTAGGCCCATAGGCCTATACTGCATGGCTATGGAGGTATAGGTCCATACGGGTGAACGTTTTGGGGTCTAGGTGAGCCCCTTATGATCCTATGGTGTCGTATGAGGTCTTATTTTGAAGCTCCCGTGGAGTTTGTAATGTATCGACTAATGGTTCGTCCGTGTGCAATAGTCTGCGCATGCGCAGTCTGGCCGTAGTATAGAAAGCAGGCATGTTGGGGGGTATGTGGGGGGTGTGTTTGGGGTAGAGATGGACCACTATGGGTCCAAATGGGTTGTGGGAGGTGTCAAAGTGAAGCTTGTGTGAGGTAGAGTCAGAATGGCGTGTTTTTAGGTGCAAGTCGCGTCAATCTGCGCATGCGCAGTTGGGTGTAGTAAGTAAAGTCGCCATTTTAGGGGTGCGTGGAGGTGTGTTTGGGGTAGAGAGGGACCATCCTTGGTCCGATTGTGTCGTGGGAGGTGTTATCTTGTAGCTCTCGGGGTGTACATCCCGATTGGAGGGATGTTCACGTCATCTGTGACGTCATCGGTGACGTCATCAGTAGGAGTAGTAGCGAGCATTTTGGGGCAGTGAAGGAAGGTATTTGGTGTAGAGATGGATCATCCATATCTGTCACACATTATACCACATCTTTGCTGTGTTATACCACATCTGTCCTGCATTATACCATATATGGCCTGTATTATACTATACATGTCCTATGTTATACAATATCTGTCCTGTATTATACCAAATCTGTCCTGTATTGTACCATATTTGTTCTCTATTATACCATATATGTCCTGTATTATACCAAATCTGCCCTGTATTATACAATATCTGTCCTGTATTATACCAAATCTGTGCTGTATTATACCAAATCTGTGCTGTATTATACAATATCTGTCCTGTGTTATACCATATCTGTGCTGTATTATACAATATCTGTCCTGTATTATACAATATCTGTCCAGTATTTTGCAATATCTGTCCTGTATTATACCAAATCTGTGCTGTATTATACGAAATCTGTGCTGTATTATACAATATCTGTCCTGTGTTATACCATATCTGTGCTGTATTATACAGTATCTGTCCTGTATTGTACCATATATGTCCTGTATTATACCATATCTGCTCTGTATTATACAATATTTCTCTATTATACCATATCTGTGCTGCATTATACCATATCTGGCCTGTATTGTACCATATATGTCCTGTATTATACCAAATCTGTGCTGTATTATACAATATTTGCCCTCTATTATATACCATATCTGTGCTGTATTATACCATATCTGTCCTGAATTATACCATATCTGTGCTGTATTATGCAATATCTGTCCTGTGTTATACAATATCTGTCCTGTATTATACCAAATCTGTCCTGTTTTGTATCATATTTGTCCTGTATTATACAATATATGTTCTGTATTATACCAAATCTGTGCTGTATTATACAGTATTTGTCCTGTATTATACCAAATCTGTGCTGTATTATACAATATATGTTCTGTATTATACCAAATCTGTCCTGTATTATACGGTGTATGTCCTGTATTATACCAAATCTGTGCTGTATTATACCATATCTTTCCTGTATTGTACCATATATGTCCTGTATTATACAATATATGTTCTGTATTGTACAATCGGATAGCCGTTGTCGTGAATAACAACAAGTTCAGCAATGTTCATACAGTTTATTATCCCCAATGTTACATCATACCCAGGCTGGAGGAGCCGCCCTGGGCATGTTTGGTATGTTCACAGCAAAACAAATTGAAATAGCAAACACCATGTTTTATTATTTATCGCACCGTCACATTAGGTACAAGTGTTTACTGAGCTCAAGTCAACGATCAGCATGTAGACATATAGAGTATGTACGGCATGTTATGGTATTCATCAGTGCATGGGTGAAGCATTCAGCCAATGGAGTGCTCGGTCAGCTTGGTAACGAAAAACGTAACATTGGTCACCTTCTCCACTGTCCACTTGGTGTTGGGGCGTTGTTGTTGGGCCCATTCCAAGGGACCCACGGTGTCCAGTTTCTCCAGTATCGTCTCTAGCGACACTCGGTTAATGATGGTAAACGGTTGGTCAAATATCTGGATGTTCCTGCTCGGGTAAAAGTATCGGACTTGGACTGTCTCCTTATGCTGCAGCACATAACCAAACGCCAGATTCAATCTGAAGGCCGTAGTTTGGTCGTTGAAGATGGCTTCCACGTAGGTACGTAGACGGGCGAGGTCGGTCAGTCGGAAATTGTAGATATCTTGAATAGGGCGATGACGGTTGAAACATTGCCGTATCATGGACCAATGGCGCCGATAGATGTCACTCACTGGATGGGCGTCCTGTAACAGATCGCTAGGAACATTTATGGGCTCGTCCAGAAAATGTTCGATGTTGTCAGGCGTATGACTCGAAACCGTAACGGTGGGGTCCGGCTGGATATCCAGGCTCTTTTGAACTGTGGGTATAGGCGGGCTCTCCGTCATCGCATCACCAGTGGCGTTCGCCTCCCCGGGCTCATCTTCACTGGGTCTGACCTTCCGCGGATCCTCTTCAGTGGAAAGTTGTCGCCCAAACCGTAGAGACGGGGCATGAATCAAACGCTGATGGCGTCTTAACTGACTGCGTCGTTTGAAGAGTTGACCACAATCCTTACAGTGTTCCGTGGCGCCCTCGTGAAATGAGCGTTCGTGGCGCAGTAAATGATCCTTCCGATTAAATGACCGTGCGCAGGTTATACAAGTATACCGTGCATCGTTGTGGCTGGAGGCCTTGTGGCGGTGCAAGTCGTGCAGACGAGTAAACTGCTTCTGGCAAGTTGTGCAAGTGAACATCTTGGTGATTGACAGAGTGTCTGATGAAACGGCCAGGCCGCTTCCCTTTTATAGCACGCTAGCTGGTGATCTATTTTTAGCACACTCAGTTCAACTATCCCCAAGTCGAGGGCCGAGCCGTGACATCTTCGGTAACCTCCGTGTCTCTTCGGGCACCTCCGTCACATCTTCGGTCACCTCCGTGTCTCTTCGGTCACCTCCGTACCGTCAACGATCAGCATGTAGACATGTACGGCATGTTATGGTATTCATCAGTGCATGAGTGCCGCATTCAGCCGATGGGGGTGGTCGGTCAGCTTGGTAAGGAAAAACGTGGCATTGGTCACCCTCTCTACGACCCATTGTGTGTTGGGGTGTTGTTGTTGGGCCCATTCCAAGGGATCCACGGTGTCAGTTTCTCCAGCATCGCCTCTAGCGACGCCCGGTTAATGATGGTAAACGGTTGGTCAAATACCCGGATGTTACTGCTCGGGTAAAAATATCGGGCTTGGTCTGTGTCCTTATGCTGCAGCACATAACCAAACGCCAGATTCAACTTGAAGGCCGTAGTTTGATCGTTGAAGATGGCTTCCACGTAGCTGCGTAGACGGGCGAGGTCGGTCAGTCGGAAATTGTAGATATCTTGAATAGGGCGATGACGGTAGAAACAGTGCCGATCATGGGCCAATGGCGCTGATAGATGTCACTCACTGGATGGTCTTCGTGTAACAGATCGCTAGGAACATTTATGGGTTCGTCCACGAAGTGTACTTTGCCCTCCACGTCGTACAAAATCTGGCCCAAGGTCTTGTCGTCGGAATTTGACTGTTGAATTAGGGCGACATCATCATCGGCCCTCGTGCGATGGGTGGGAGTTCCCCCTGTTTCGATATTGATGCCTACGGGCTCTTCTACCTGCAAACGTGGCTGCGGAACAGGGTGTCGTGTGCGTTGGTGTCGCAGCAACGGACTGGTCAGTTTGAAAAGCCGACCACATTCTTCGCATGGACGCTTGGGTACTTCATGGCGTGCACGTGTGTGGCGCTGTAAATGATCCGGGCGCTGAAACGACAGTGTACATATCGTACAGCTAGACCGGGCGGTTCCTTCGTGCTTGGTAGCCTCATGGCGGCGCAAGTCGTGCAGACGAGTGAATGATTTCGAGCACGTAGTACAAGTGAACATCTTGGTGGTTGACAGAGTGTCTGATGAAACGGCCAGGCCACTTCCCTTTTATAGCACGCTGGCTGGTATCATGTTCGGACACCTCCGTGTCTCTTCGGTGATCTCCGTGACATCTTCGGTGACCTCCGTATCTCTTCGGGCACCTCCGTGACATTTTCGGTGACCTCCGTGACATCTTCGGGCACC
>JAVTVY010023668.1:0-90405 GCA_036873755.1 Hanleya hanleyi
TTGTTTGATAACCAAAACTGGTCTACAAAAAATACCACGCCATTGAAGTTGACCAAAAATTCTTGCCACATTATGAGGTCAGCTCACATTCCAGAGGTTATCCGAATGTAATGATGTGGTTTTTTAATGTGACATGTTGCGTTAATCAGCCTTCTACAAAAGGGGCGTCCGGGTTTTATTGCTCGACAAGCAAAATTCAGAGTTCCAACTAATGATTGTATCTCTTTGAGCTTCAGTTTATTCCGACACAAATAAGAATTAATTTCCAACTGAAGTTTTTGAACTTTATCCTGTGGGAGGTGTATCTGATGCAGGTAGGTGTCTAAAGATAGGTCCAAAAACACTAAAAGTTTTGATGGTCCATCAGTTTTCTCCCCTGCCACAGGGATGCCTAGCAGGTCACATACATACAGGAAACAGTGCAAGATATACTGACAAATTTCTTTTGACTCCCCGACAAATAAAAAATCATCAAGAAATTTCAAAACCCCAGGTTTGCCGGAAATTTTTCGTACCAGATATGCTATGAAAGTGCTGAATTTCTCAAAAGTAGAACAGGCAATGGAACACCCAAATGGCATGGCAAGATCTACATAATATGAACCTTGAAATTTAAAACCTAACTGGTTGTGGTCTTGACTGTGGACTGGTAATAAACGGAATGCTGAACTTATATCGGCCATCGCTAAATATGTGTCACCGCCCACTAAGTGTATCAGGTCTATCGCATCATCTATACTTGAATATTTCACAGAACACCTTTCAGGGTCCAAATAATCATTCAGGGATTCCCCTTCCGGGTATGACAAGTGGTGAATAAGCCTAAATTCACCTTCAACCTTTTTAGGGACCAAACCAATTGGAGAAACTCTGAATGGTTCAAATGGAGGTTTATCAAATGGTCCAGCCACCCTATTCATCTCTAACTCCCTTTCAATTTTCTGTCGGGTTACTAGAGGATTGTCTCTAACTGATTTCAAGTTCTCAGCGTCAAATGATATTCTGGGGCCACTATAATGCAAAGGGAAGCCATATTTGAACCCGTTTAAAAGATATTCTGCATCCACCCTGTTTGGATATTTTTCAAGTTCAATTTCCATCTGGTCCACTCTGATTGGAGTGGACGCTAGGCCGAAAGGGCTTCCGGGTAAGCTGGGGGCTAGGTTTCTGGTTACCCTTGGCTTTAAAACATTTGATTTCTGGATGTCCCATAGCCCCACAACATTTGCATGCATAACGGAAGCGACAGTTGAGGAATGTACACTGACCCCTGTTGTAGTCCCAGCATACTTTTCCCTGGCTAGCATTTAAATCTGGCTGTGTTTTGTGGTGCTGGATTGTTTTGTGGCAATGTTGCCATCATCCACAGTTCACCATCTATAGCCCCCCAAGAACGAAGTGGATTCCTTACCATTCTCCATCGAAACTGTTCATCATACTTTAGCCAAGTTACCTTGCCATGTTGTGCGGCCAAAGTGCGGACCGTGTTGAGGTACTTGAGCATTTCCCTAGCTCTAGTGTGGTGACGCTCCAAATAGATATCCATAAAAATGGTATAAGCTGTCACCCAAGTCTCAATATCTTTAATAGGTTTAATCAACATTCTTGGCCGCATGGTTGCTTTTCCATCACTGATGCCAAAGTTAAGTGCATATGATGGCTCCAACATGTCTTGAGTAGATTTAGTTAATATGGCAAAATCCACAAAATTCCCTTTCCAAATTTTTTCTTTGACAGATTCTGGTACGTGAGAACTAAGGGGATCTAACACGCTACGAATTGGGGTGGGTTGATAGGTGGAAGGGTCGAACAGTGACGGGTCTGGGCCCGGGGAACCAGGCAGTAAACCCTCTGCACTACCAAAATCTACATTTGATACACTGTTACAAGTACTTGTGCCTGGTGGTACCATAGCCATAGGGGGGATTGTACTGTTGTATCTGATTGGGACCTACATGTACTGGTACTAGTGGTTTGGCCATGATGATCTGCAGGAGGGGTGGGTGCAATCTTACTGCACAGTGTATTTACATGGGGCCTAATCTGCTCTACCATGGAATTAATTTGATTGAAAGCTTCCAAGGCCTCGACAAATACAGAATTATCATGTTCAGCAATAGATGCAAGGCGACCTTGATTGTGACTCTGATTTTGTGTGCCATAATCGATACTTATACCACCATTACCATTCTCATGATCACCGACCACACGTTGTTGTTGTTGTTGTTGTGGAGCAGGGATGATATCTTGGCGAACTGGCCGTGCCGCGGTGCCAGCATGCTCAGTGCGTGCAACCTCGTGCTCGCCGGGTAGAAGACGGGAAGCAGTCTGTCTGGTACGTTTCGGTCTCGTAGGCTGGACGGGCGGTTGTACCACATCAATACTGAGAGGTTGCCTGCGTTTTGGTGGTCTTGCACGAGGCATAATTCAGGAAAGATTTCGTTTTGATCAGTTAAAACTTCTTACCAAAATTTAACCAAAACGTGCGTCGTATCATCCAGAATTGGGGCACCGGTCTGCGCATGTGTAAACTTCATGACCGGGTTCGGGGCACATGCACGTTAGACAACTCTGACAGATCAATCAATGGGAGACAACTGTGGTAGTACAACATAAATCTAAAAAGGCATTTAGGGTGGTTTCCCCTGAGTTGCAAGAAATAATAGGAATTAAGCTTATATGTAGCTGAATTCATTTAGTATGTCAGTCAACTAAACAAAATGCAGAATTTATGTTACACGTTCACATAAAAAGATATCACCGTTATTTCAAACGGTTTCACACCACACTCTTGAAAAGGAACGACGTCTAGATATTAACATCGATTGACAAAGCGTTTATGAGATTGCCAAATATACTTGTTTTGTTTATCTTTTGTAGATTTCCTTGTTATTACGAGAGGTCAGATTTAAGACCCAATAGTGTGCCGTATATTCTTCGGATAACGGTAGTGGCAAGTATCTCTTTGTATAACCAATTAGAACATACTATTGAGCATACGATTGTAAGACAAAGAATGCCACCAAAAATAGGTAAGCCTACGTGCACGGAGGGTTTGTATATACATAGGTTAGACATATGCTGTTCAACTCATTTCGCATTAGTTCTTCAACGAGGAAAGACGCGCTTACATTGTCGCTCCGTCTACTGCATTACATCTACCATACTTTCGTAAATATATATATATATATATATATATTTTTTAGACAGGCCTGTAAGATCAAGAGACCTGCTCCATACATAAGAGGGCAACGGACGTGGTAAGTGTTTTATTGTATATAAAGCTTGGACTCGAACAGTTTATATGAAGCGAATCATTCGTCAATAGACAAGGACGACTAGAACATAAAGTCTGATGTCTGTCCTTTCAATACTACGAGTGGCTGTCCTGAGATTAAAAGCTAGCGTTACAGGTCCACCAAAAGTTCGTTGTACGTAAAAAGGGTAAAAGTATCCAGTACAATTCATTTCATCCCAGGTCTATGACGAAGAAACATACGTTCTCTCTACGTTTCCTATTGTAATACACTTTAAAAGGTTGGATGTACAGCAATGCATTTGGTTTGCAGGCCAGCCTGAAATATCTCGATACCTGCCTTATACGCACCCCCGTCAGTTTTTGACGCCCGTCAACGCCACCACCACCACCACCACCACCCGGGCCACCGGTGCATACATTCCTGGTGCACCCACACCCTGGTGTACCCTATGCCCTACGGGCTATAGGGTACAGGGTGCACCAGGAATGTATGCCCGGTGGTGGTGGTGGTGGTGGTGGCGTTGACGGGCGTCAAAAACTGACGGGGGTGCGTATAAGGCAGGTATCGAGATATTTCAGGCTGGCCTGCAAACCAAATGCATTGCTGTACATCCAACCTTTTAAAGTGTATTACAATAGGAAACGTAGAGAGAACGTATCTTTCTTCGTCATAGACCTGGGATGGAATGAATTGTACTGGATACTTTTACCCTTTTTACGTACAACGAACTTTTGGTGGACCTGTAACGCTAGCTTTTAATCTCAATGGCTGTCTGCCACTCGTAGTATTGAAAGGACAGACATCAGACTTTATGTTCTAGTCGTCCTTGTCTATTGACGAATGATTCGCTTCATATAAACTTACCACGTCCGTTGCCCTCTTATGTATGGAGCAGGTCTCTTGATCTTACAGGCCTGTCTAAAAAAATAATAATATATATATATATATTTACGAAAGTATGGTAGATGTAATGCAGTAGACGGAGCGACAATGTAAGCGCGTCTTTCCTCGTTGAAGAACTAATGCGAAATGAGTTGAACAGCATATGTCTAACCTATGTATATACAAACCCTCCGTGCACGTAGGCTTACCTATTTTTGGTGGCATTCTTTGTCTTACAATCGTATGCTCAATAGTATGTTCTAATTGGTTATACAAAGAGATACTTGCCACTACCGTTATCCGAAGAATATACGGCACACTATTGGGTCTTAAATCTGACCTCTCGTAATAACAAGGAAATCTACAAAAGATAAACAAAACAAGTATATTTGGCAATCTCATAAACGCTTTGTCAATCGATGTTAATATCTAGACGTCGTTCCTTTTCAAGAGTGTGGTGTGAAACCGTTTGAAATAACGGTGATATCTTTTTATGTGAACGTGTAACATAAATTCTGCATTTTGTTTAGTTGACTGACATACTAATCACTGACTATCTCATATGCCTGGCTCTTAGGCGTATACAACCAGGGCACGAATGTTTCATTGGCTACGTATTGTCCTTGAGTTATTCGTTCTCTGACAATCGTATGTTCAATGGTTGAACTTCATCATCTATGTTCTAATTGGTTATACACAGAGGTACTTACCACTACCGTTACCCGAAGAATATACGGCACACTGGTGGGTCTTCAATCTGGCCTCTCGTAATAGCAATTATACCTGCAAAAGTCAAAAAGCGTATATCTCACAAACGCTGTTTTAACCGATGTTAATATCTAGAAGAGAGAGAATACATACGTCGTTCCTGTGGGAGAGCGTGATGTGAAATGATACGAAGTAACGGTAATATGCTTTCATGTACAACGTTGAAAAAGACATCTGCATTTTGATTGGTTGACTGTCATACTAATCTCTGACTCTCCCCAATGGCCGGATAGAGCTTAATAAGTCAATAGACGGGAAAAACCCAAAACGAATATAGATCTGTATGATTCAATAGTTGTTTCGGGGTTTACAGGTTATTTGCAGCTGTGATTTAAATGTACAATCCATACAGATATGCGGTTCAAAGCATCGCTGGTGACTATAACATGCAGAGTGAAATTCTGAAAGTACATTGGAATTAATTATTGCATTGTGCCGCGTCTTTAGCGTTGTAATATTGCAATGATAGGGGGAAATACATTTGAATGACTTGTAGTATTTGTGCCTGTGTATACAGGGTAGTACTGGGATATGGTAAAACGAGGGAGATACTGGATGAATTTACCTACCATTATATAACATTTCTGTGGATTGGTGAAAATGTACATTGGACAAACCAGGGGGGGGGGGGGGAGAAACACTGGGATATGTCATTGAACAAAAAATGGAAACTGATTCTACTTGTGTATAAGCAATGCAGAAAGGATAATATGAATCTTGAGTTGATAGAAACTGGAGACGTTTGGAAATACCGGGATAGAAGATTGGGTGACCTGAATGTTAGATGATATTTTTTTACAGATATATCACAGTGAAAACTTAGATATGTATAAGTGGCTATGCGTCTCTTGTAGTAAAAGTTTGAGGGAACATGTGTGGGGTGACGTGGCCGGCACGACCTACTCTTTATGGCCAGTCAAACTGAACGACACCATATGTTAGCAGGACAATGTAAGGATACATCCCAAAATTAACTGTAGCTTTGAAGCGTTTAGTCGGACTAACGTTCTACACTTAGTGTTTTCTCCTGGAGGAACGTATAAATACGGGTTTCTAGCTCTTGCATATCTGTGTGGAACAGGCAGTCAGACCATATTTTCCACATATTTTAACTTGCTGTATTAATGTACAGGTATGAATAAAAAAGAAAATCGTTCCCCGAGAAACTCAGTTACATACGGTTTTAATAGGCAATGTAGGCGAAATAAACATGACCGGCACTGACTAGAAAAATTGTTTGTTTGACGATGAATATTCAAGTTTGGACACTACAAATTCACTGAAGTCAGTCAGAACCAACAAACACAATTACTCGGCACATTGGAAAGTTTCCATTCACTCAACTTCTTATGCTTGAACAAGACAATTTGGACCAGATTAACTTCCAAGCACAAAATACAACTTGAAATGATTAACAAAACCAAAACACACTTCAAAATGTGTTCATCTAACCGAATAAAACGATGCTCTGGTACTCAAACCACATATTTTAAAACTTGAGCTCAGACAAAAATACTCCCAAATCAAATGTCCGCACAAAATTCATTAAAATCCATCCAAACTTGCTCAAAACAATGAATTGCTTTGATATAGAGAAACAGACTACTCTGTCTTTGGCTAAAACAAACACTAATACTACCACATCTTGATAAAAAAAATGTACCAAACCGACTAAGAGTTTTCGAGTGTGAATGTACTAGACAAATATAGTTTCCTGATAATAAAATTGTAACAAGTAATGAAAGTGTGTATTGAAATAAACAACTTTTACCAAGTGATTTATAATTGTACATACGCAATATTGTGATTTGTTCAAACAAAACTCTTTCCATATACAAAACTGACAACAACAATAAAACAGTTTGAATGATGCACCATTTGTAGTAATGGAACGATCATATGTGGTAAAGCAAGAATTATACCGGACATTGTTATGGCAGATTAAAGCTGTACAAAAACTGTCAAAGTCCAATTCATGTCTTAAAAAATTTCAAACCATTTTGATCTATCGAGATGAAACATGCTTATCACGTTAAAAAAGAGAACAGCAATAACCGAAACTGATTTCGAGTAGGAGTTATTAGATACCATGAGCGAAAAATATGGAAACTTTACCAATCGAAGACTTAAACATATTGTCATGACAAAATGTTGATCTTTCGAAACTAAAACTAAAACAGAAACAAACAAAAAATAAAAAAGAAAAAAAAGAAAAAAGAGAAATCGCACCGAGTCGATGTATAATTCATCATTCATAATTAAATTGAAAAGTTATGTTTAACAATATAAACCAAATGAAGTGTTCCAACAAATGGTTTTTACAAAACCGAAATGCGAATAATTTGTGAACCTTATCCAGTACTATCCGCCGAGTAATGGCTCTGATGTGACTTGCATTAAATGGGGTTTTCTTGTAAAACATGATGCGGAATGTTTCGGTTCAGTTAGCCCAGTCCGAATAAACATCTCACCAGTGGGCTGTCCAAAATTGTGCCATAGTTCAGTTCTTTTCTGATAGCCCAATAACTTCAGTTTAATACAGTCAACTCATAAACATTGTGTTGGATTCGGTGACGTCACATGGGGGCATTTTCCTCCACAGGAAAGCCTATAGTACCGGATAGTTAAAACTTAACACACATAACTGTTCAGCGCATAAGTTGAACTGATGCACTCTCTCTTTAAATTGTGAAACTTCATCTCAAATATATGAGCGAATTTTTTTTAGGAAAAGTCGACTGACATACATGAGGACCTTTCTTTAAACAAATTATCCTCAGCAGCCCACTGCTTGTTATCACTCCCATTGAATATAAGACAATACGTGGAAAACAAGTTTTCGGGTGTAGGTTCTTTGTACGCACATATACACACGTGGTTTGGTTTGGCTGCTATTGCTCACGGTATACCCGGACAGCGCTGTTTACCGTTCCGAGAAAAAATGTGTAAGGTTATCCTACTACCAGCCCTTGTAACGAATAGGATTATATCGAACTATCGATAAATTTGAACGTTAAATACTCTACAATATGTAAACAATTATGAACTCGTGTATTTATTGCTTTCCCGAAACATGCGAACTTCATAATGTCGATACATATTATGAACGTTTTTTTTTTAACATAAACAACTGTCGGACTGAAATAAGTTATGTGGATTTTCCACGTCTATATTAAAACTAGATCATGCCAGATGTAGGTATAAGTGTGTCATAGCACCGTAGTAAAGAAATAATTCGAACGTTCCCATATGTTTCGTATATAAAATCTGTAAGGGTGAACTTCACGTTGAGGACTGCATCAACAAAGGGTGAAAAATAGTGTCTTGGTGTTGAGGCCTCATCAGCCAGCCAAGATTGAAACGTGTTGTAGGTTAATATTGAAATCGATGAGTAGTTCATTCTTATTGTAGATTAGTTTGTCGTGATGAATTATATCATACTGACTACATGAATAGCATGTGTTTGGTTTGAAATCCATTCAATTCATAGAGAACAGTTTCGGTACAAACATATAAGCTGTTAATACGGTAATGTTTCATCAATAGTCCTTATCATATTTTCTAGACAAACCTGTCCGTGGGTAATCTACACTTTTCACGATGAGCCAATATTGAACGTACAGAATGAATTTACAAAAAATTTACCCAAAGTGTCTAAGATGTATAGGAACTCAAGCCAAGTTATTTTCAAGCAGTGAAATATACATACCTTTGTTATACTGAAACTGCCAAACACGTCTGCTGACACCGAGATGACAAGGTATTATGACTGCAGCAATATTCGAATTGGTGTATAGACGAATGAAATCTGTCAGCGATTGGTTGACAGACTGGAAGTTTGGAAAAATATGTCATGGAGACATGATGGACTTTAACAAACCTGTTGGGAAAACCCGTGCCGTATCGAAATAACCGATGAAATTGTGACGAAATAACTGTGACTTTCTGGAGCCGGTGACTTCACGGGTTACAGTTCACATTGATTTTAGGTTATACTTGAACACATGTATAGTGCAAGTGGATATCATAAGGCATACAACTGTATTAAACAGTAAATTATGTAGACATAACTAACAACACACGGTCAAAACACCATCAGCTTGGAAACGAGGGGATATTTCAGTACCGTGTCCGCTCTAGAGACTTAAAGGGGTTGTTTTTTCTTGTGTTAAAATGTTGAGTCTCCCGAAAACCTGGTATGTACACTTATATGTATAATAGTAACACTATCATCGTGATCTCCACAAACAAACGTACTCAGAGAGGGCTGGTATGATTTAGGCCTATTAAATAAATATTTTAGTTACTGGAATACTTACAATATTTTTTCACGTAATGTTCACATAATGGAGCTCGCTTGTACAAGACTTGCTGCATAACTTATTTGTGCGTTTTCAACTTAATACACGTGGATAGCATTAACGAGTTATGAGATGCCCCACAAGCTAGTAGACGAACACAGCCGTATTATTAAGATACGATAATTAAACAGCACGAGTAGATCTTAATAACAAAAATATTCCTCTCAAGGTCTCATTGATCCATTGTACATGAAGACACGTTTGAAACAACCTTTTTGACGTGCACGATCTCTGTCTCGTAACTTTTGTCTAATTCCGCTTAATGCTGTGGTGTGAATAGCATGTACTTCTCTGGCCCTATTAACAACCACGATTATTGTGTGAGATATATACTCTGGAAAACGACACGAGGATTTGGATGAAGAATGATGGTCAGTTATTATATGTAAAGAACACCATGGTGTCTTTCCGACATCAATGAAACATGCTCTCTGACAAAACACCTTCTTGTATTTAAATTTATTTCATACACATTTAGAACTGGTGCTAACTGTCATACGGAATAGGTTGATTATGGACTCGAACATTCTTGAATGACCACGGCTGAACATTGAATGTCGGATCTGACGCCATGCCGATATACGTATTTGTAACCGGTCGGCGGATATTGTACATCCAAACTTAACGTTTGTTGTTTTCTCGATAAGTACCATATACTCGTTTAACATGTTCAACAAGTGCATTAACTGTTAAGATATTATTTTTGCTCAGTAAAGTAAACACGTTGTTTGTTCCTTTTTTTCATTATCCCTCTCTCGCTGTGACGGGCTGGGCCTAATATCTTATATTCACGACTCGCGAGTACAGCGTGCCGGCAAATACACGTCAACTGCGCTAATAGCTAAGATTCATATATGGAAAGCCATCAGTGTCATAACCTCTGGTTTTCCACACGTGGTAATTCGATTTTCCACGCGTGGAAAATCCAGCCAATGGTCTGGCTTGTAATTACCACGTGTGGATATTTCGACCAATTACTTAACTTGGAAATACCACACGTGGAAATTATTTACCACGTGTGGAAAATATTCACCAATGATAGAACTGGGAATACCACGTGTGGAAATTATTTACCACACGTCGTATTTATCACCCAATCATTGAATTCGGAAATACGACGCGTGGTAAATAATTTCCACGCGCGGTATTTCACTGGGTTTTTCACACGTGGTAATTCTCTTTTCCACACGTGGTAATTCTATTTTCGAATCCACCGATCAAATCAGTCTTTACAGAAAGCAGATACACGCACTTTGACTCTGACTTATCAGTCGTACGGTCGTCGACCCATACGACTCAGCCTCAGGTGCATGGAACTCCTGCACTGCTCAACAAAAAACTTATTAAAGTTTGCTACACGTGCCCGTATTTTATGAAATTGACAGTGTCCTGTTGTAGATTGTCTGTTCCAGCTAGACGAACACATTCGGAGAACCAAACAAACTGTCGATTTTCGCCATTCTGAAGGGACCAGCTTTCTTTGTTAAGCTCTCATTCATTGGCTGGGTAAAATAAGATTTCGACGCGTGGATAAATGGGAATACCACGTGTCGAAATTATTTACCACGCGTCGTATTTCCGAATTCAATGATTGGGTGGTAAATACGACGTGTGGTAAATAATTTCCACACGTGGTATTCCCAGTTCTATCATTGGTGGATATTTTCGACACGTGGTAAATAATTTCCACGTGTGGTATTTCCAAGTTGAGTAATTGGTCGAAATATCCACACGTGGTAATTACAAGTCAAACCATTGGCTGTATTTTCCACGCGTGGATAATTTAATTTCCACGCGTGGAAAATCGAATTACCACGTGTGGAAAACCAGAGGTTATGACACTGATGGCTTTCCATATTCATAGCGTCTCCCTTCCCTCACCGCTGTGCCGACGACAAATACAGTTCCCTGGTGGTAACTCGAACATCTCCATGGCGCACTTATTATTACCTTTGCGCCCTATTGGACCTTCATTAACTTGAGAAAATGGGCCGCCATGAATAAAAATAAAGAAATGGCAGACTAAATGGTCATTCGTCGGTCAAAAATTAATCACAGACGTTAAAATTATCCCTATGGAGCCTCAAAATCACCTGAAATCGAGGGTCAAGAAGATGGGCATTTCCGTCACAATAGGCCCCAAGTATACAGGGGATGATGATCACAACATTGATTATGGTATTTTTATTCATGGCGGCCCTTTTTCTCAAGTTAATGAAGGTCCAATAGGGCACAAAGGTAATAATAAGTGCGCCATGGAGATGTTCGAGTTACCACCAGGGAAATGTATTTGTCGTCGGCATAGCCGGGTGAGGGAAGGGAGACGCTATGAATCTTAGCTACTGCGCTAATACCTTACTGCGGCAATGGGACATGTATCCATCTAAAACAAAAATTGAAAATTACAACTATCGCCAAGTTTGTTCAATACACTGGGAAAGAAGAACCAACGTTTAACTTAGGGTCCCTGTATGCTATTCTAGATTCGCGATACCCTCGCTAAACTGTTCGTGCTGTAAACTGAATAGTCTCTGGTACAATGGCCGCACTACAATGTGAGTGGTTGGACCTCTTATATATGTGGAGCATCGTTTTAGATTTGTACATTCTGCCATTCCTCGTACAGTCATCGACGACACCGTGTATAACGTATCACGAAAACAACGTCTATGTGTTCTACAGCCCCGTCTATCAGTGTTGTATGCAGGTGAAGGCCCATGTTCATGACTAAAACATCCATATGTACATTATCTGTTGTTGTTGTTCTCGTCTTTCATGTCTGTTGATCTGTTACACGGCTCGAGGAACCGAGTCTTAACTCGCGTATTCGAGCTCTATAGATTAGTCCCCCCTTCCCGCTTCCCTCAGCACTTACCTTACCTGGTAGTTCGCTGCAGAATGGGCAGATATACGGTAATAAGGTATGAGGTTGGCTAGTCTGTTCTCATCATTTTAATATACTGACGGTATTTAGTCCGATAGTAAGAAATAGACTACTACATGCACAGGGAACGAATTTGGCGTAGTTTATGCCATAATTCCTTGGAAAGTATCGAACTCTAATCAAACCGATGTTGCAGCAGCCCAACCAACACATTACCGTATTCAGCATCATCTCCCGTTTATTAAGCGTTAGCTTCTCGTAAATAAGAAATAACCCAGATATAACCCTACTTACTGATAATCCCTGATGCTGTCAGTGATATGATCACACCTTCGCTGTAAAGTATCCATTAGTCGAAATCCCATATCTCTAGCCCCTGCCATTCGCGAGATAAAGGCTATTTCCGGTTTTGATGGCGTCACTTACGGTTGACCTACTTCTTTCGTGAAAACAATGCTATTCTTAACCCTCGGGAAATCCCGTTCCCCCTCGTCACCCTGACGTCATCCTGCACGCCCAGTCATAGGGGTCAAAGGTCACGTGTGGAGGGAAATCAGGCTCCCATGTTAAAGGGATAGGCGATTAGCTGGCAGTTAGACCCGATGTAGTGTGTGTGATGAAGGGGATAATAGAAAATATATGGACAAACCATCCTTGTTCATGCTGTCTCTGTAGCGATATGGTGTTTAGTAAATAACCCACAAACGATAAAAAGGGCAGGGTTGTGTGTTCCAGCGTTAGTTGTGCATCATGTCCGCTCGAGTACAGAAGCACGCACCGACGCACCGTGTACTGAGTGAACACAGTCCCATCCGAGTTGGTCCGGACTATTGTGCGTGGAGCGAATCCCCCTTGTACGCTGTCTGTGTGCGATCGGGTACAACCTCTATAAAGGCAATGATCCTCTGACTCCAGTTCAGAAGACCATGTTGAACAAGCGTAAGTCTGGTCTCCGAACCCTGGTCCGGAAGCCAATCTCCAAGCCAAGAAGTAAAAGGGATTACAGAAAGGCGGTTTTTCTCGGTGACATCTTAGCCCAGTTTTCTGCTTCCGTGCTAGGTCCACTATTGTACCCCATGCCAAAACAGTGTTGAAACACGGTTTACCTGTTACACCTCAGCAGATCAGTTAGAAATGTAACACAGGTAAACTGCTCACTTGACTCTCTCGATTTTGGGGACTGACCATAGTCTTCGTCATAGACGGCATCCTCCATAAATTGTGACGATATGATATTTGCTTGCAAAATAAAAATTGTCTGATGTTAAAATGTCTAGTTTGACAGTAACAGTAACTTGAACGCTTGTCAGATATTATTGCGCGCAATATAGTATAACATAGACTATAGCCACGAAATATTTATCAGAGCTCTGATGGCGATCAATTTTGTGAATTTTAAAGATAACTACGTCGCTATTCTTTTTGTTGCTTACTGTGATCGGTTAAATGATCGTTCTCGTTGCTTATCCAGTTGGTGTATTGATATAACTTTCACTGATGTTTCCTAAATCCAAGTTTATTTACATATTTTGACGAGCAGTTTCGCCGATGGTCGCCATGTTTGCAGAAAGATTGATAGGCATGTAGGGAGGTTTTGCTCTCGCACTGGTTCTTATTTAATTTTGGAGTACCTTTCGCAATGTTTCGTCAATTGTAAATGATTTAATTAACTTCCCGTGATGAAGATTGTTCTTATTGTTCTTATTCACTGAAGATCGTAGATGATGAAGTTCAGATGAATGCTTTAGCGGTGGTAAACTCTCTTGTGGTGATCATGCAGAGGACACCGGCGATCTATAAAAGGCGGACACCGACGAGATTCTTCACTTCGGCCATTGAATGAGGCGCTTGGCCGGCGTCGTGCCTCACAGGGATTTGTTCTGAATACGAACTTGTATTATATAAATACTCGTTTGGACCTTTTTTTCTATCATCGTTCCGAAATATTTGTATCTAATACCGTTTGGTCATGCCATTCAAGATGTACACATGAACAGTGACAATAAAAGCGTGGCTGGGATACAAATAATGACAGGAATCAATTTTGATTCTTGTGATGTTTTAGATATATACAGTCAGTATATTTGTCAGCGGGGGAATGTGACTTCTTGTCAGTACGCCGACATCGTTTTTCACCAGCCGTTTAATGTTGGGTTTTATTGTTGCCTGTATCTGGTGAGATTCCGTTGGTGGACGTTTCGTCCCCGAGGCTTGCCCTCTGTATACAAATGATTGTGAATGTAGTTTTGTGACTTCACATGGTGGAGAAGGAAGCGCTTGGCCGGCGTCGGATCTCACAGGTATTTCTTCTGAATACGAATTTGCATTCGTATTGCCACATATTGTGCCTCCATCTTCGCCTTCGTGGTTACGGACTCATATGTAGTATGAATTAACTTTTTCCTATATCTGTTGACTCATGCAGCAATTTGTTTGAGACAAAAAGCCGTAATAATATACCAGTTATCTTATATCGCGATCTGAACATTCATGCGACTATATACGCATTACCAAACATTATTTCGGTGTTACACGTCTCGTGTACTAAAGTTATACTGAATATATAACGAGCATACACCCATGCTTATCCCCGAGTTTTTGTCCTTCATGGTTTTATTATTTTTGTTTTATGCAGGGTTTCATGCAAAAACTATAGTCCATTGTGGTGTCGGTATAGTGAATACGTATCATGGCGCTCAACCCATTCCTGATGTGGCCAGTTTTCTGTGATTAGCTTTTGCTATATTATTTAATGACTCAATCCTTTCCAATTATCTATCTATTTTTGGTAAAAAAATCTGTTATTATTATTCCTCACGATTTACTTCCATCTATGTTCAAGTAATTATTATTTCCTTTCGTTCGCTCTTTCCCTCACCCGGCAAACACTTTCAGTAAACATCACGCTATCGCCAATATCGAGATATCTTTTTGTTTGTTTCCTCTCTTTTTGGATTGCCTGATGGTATGACATAAAATATCATCTTCAAACCGGCTTCTGCGTGGATTTACTGAACGGTCCGATGTAACTTTTCGTGTCTTCTTATGTCTCACTTCCTTAGTTTCAAGTCAGAAGTCGCATCCTCTCTAAGCACTATATAATTATGCACACGTGTATGTCTGTACATGAAACGTATATCTCTCTAAAATAATTAGATTTAGAATTCAATCTATCACATTGGAATTAGTGACCAATCTTTTTGATTGAATATTCCATCTATTAGATTGAACATTTGAACCTAGTACATTTAATTTTCTGTCTGCAACAGATTCATTTTATCATTTTCAATCTATTAGATTGAATACTTTCAATCCAATAAAAGGTCACTAATTTCGATCTGATAGATTTAAATTTAATCTAATTATTTTAGAGAGTATATTTTGTAACCAACCATGGAAGAATAGGATCATTTTCCCAACAACATACTACTCGTCACGTGGGATGCAGAAAGAAACCCACGATGTACAGGAGTTTTTCTAGCACTAATGAGAGAAACAGAACGTAATTTTAAAGAATTTATTAACAAAAATAACGAACAAAGTAACAAAGAAATGTGATTAAGATGATGGAACAGTTCATCTCAATTATTTGAAGGCATATTTGTGCAAGAAAGGGCTCGAAGTCTTAATCCCAAGTTAGACAGTCCCCTTCGGGCGCGTCTCGCAACACTTCTGAGCCTTGTTATAATGCTGTCCTTTCTGGGTTTATGTGTAAGAATGGAGCCAGGTCGATCGATGGGTGAGTGCCGATATTCAGGCCTGTCCTCTGATGACCCGCAACTGAAGGGAGCTAGTGTAGCATTGTTGATGGATTCTTGCCTATTGGACCAAGCTGTGCAAATTGGTTCTCTACCCCCTGTAAATGTATTTGGCCCAGTGATATTCCGACCCCGTCTTGTTGTAGGACGTGTTGTGGCAAACTTCTGACGGTCTGAATTGTTCGTGGGTGTGAAAGGTTGGAAATAGTCCGTGTCTGGATTTGAAAATAAACGTGGTAAGTTTTCTTCTTCCAGTCTGGAATCTGTAACAGAAATAAGAAGATTAAGATAGATTTTTTTTAAGAAGTGAATTACCAGATTATGTTCCAGAGAAGGTGAGTTTGTCCATTTACTGACGGTCATTTCTCCATGATTCGATTTTGTTCCAAAATTCGCTCCATTTGAAGAAAAGATCAACTAAAAAAGAACACTGCCAAGAAAATCCGTCCCAAAATGGATTTGGTAAATATTAAGTTTTAGGCCTGAACATCTAAAGTAAACAGAGCATTGGTGAAATTCACTCAAGATAACATTATTTACAAATCGGTTACGTTGTTGGAATAATTTGAATCAGCTAAAGTGACAAAAAGTACCATCAGTAGATCAATTTATCTATTCCTTGTTGTGTCGTTGAAGCCACATTTGGGCCTACAGGCGAAACGTCTGGGCTTCTCAGATGAGAGCATTTCTGAGGTTCTTTGATTTCTGGGCTATTGATGCTGTCACACTGGTTGCTGTCATCGTCAGCAGATTTGACCAGGATGATCCTTGGTGTCGGTGGCTGTTTGAGTTTCTCATGCACCTTTTTGTTGGCTAGAAGTACACAATCTGACTTTCTTTTGTCTGCTTTTGTCTTCACTGGTGACTTTTCAATCTGCTTTTTTAACTTTACTTTTTCGTCAGATATTGCATTGCCGGTCGTAGCAACGTCCAGGTTCCCCATATTATCACACTCTACGCTTTCGTCTTCAGTCCTCGAACGTACAGTGATCACCCGAACAGTAGATATAGATATCTTGCCAGGGCAATCAGGCCTTTTCTCTTTTTTATTGTCGATTTCGGGAGATTCGTTGATTCGCGGCTTTTTTGGTTTCGCCTTTTGAGATGACGACTGTTGTTTTGTGCCGGAGTTTGAACACGGCGGTGTTTGTGGTCTTGAACTGAGATTTTGTGACTCTGAGATTTCTGTTAGGTCCCATCCAGACTGATCTCTATGTCGTTGGCAGGGGCTTTGTCCACTGTTCTCTTTGCTATCAACTTTCTTATTTCTTGGATTCAAGTTCGATTTGGTTGACGTCCTTCTTTCCAGTTTGTCTTCACCAGCCCCCGATCCTTCACCCCAAGAAACTGACACTGGATTCTGGATGCTGTTCACTCTGGCACTCTCTCCCGATATACTGATTGTCGGCCTAGATCCTGTAACATTATTAGCTAGCTTCATTTTTCGACGCATTCGCTCCGTTGCAGTGTCCGCACTCTGTGTTGTCTTTGAGAGAGTGTTTGAGGTGTCTGAAGACGGGTTTTCCATGTCGTTTGTACCCCTGACCGGTCACGCTGGGCCTGATGACACGTTTGATATAGTAGTAGTAGAAAAAGCGATTTTGCGGCGTGGTGGTTTCGCCGTGTTTGGTGCCATAGATCTACCACAAGCAGCGGAAGGTTGATACCCACCCTCAAACATCAAAGGATGTCCTCCATGATCCGAATTCCCATTCTGTTGCGAATGATGCTCGGGTTTGCTCCAACCAATGTCTTCCTTGGGTTTGTTCTTGGCCAGATCCTCTTTAAATTTCCTGCTGATGACATCACAGGTCACTACTGTAGCTTTTCGGGGTTCTGAAACAACCGGAATCTCCTTCTTTACATTTTGACTCTCTTCTTCACATTCGCCATCTTTGGTTCCGACAGTGGTGTCCTCCATTTTCTTGTACTTCAGTTTTCTGGCGAGAAACAAGTCGAGATTGTCCAGTTCGTCCATACCATACTCGGATGAAGACATGTCGCGGAGTTTACGACCATTGCACTCCACGAACCCATTGTGACAGTCGACCATTTTCCAATCTTTCTCTTCTGCTGTAATAGAATACACTTCCACATCGATTCTCCCAAAAGATACTTTCTTCTTCGTCTGCAGGTTCTTTGCAGTTGAGGGATTTTTGAGGCATGATTCAGTTGGCTCGTTCTGGTAATACCGGCTATTTTGCAACCGACGGCTTGTTTATCCATGAAGGAGCACGGAACAGTCGCCTTCTCGTCGAGTTTGGAAGAATGGTTTCTCAGGATCTCCATTGCCATGGATGTGGAGGTGTCAATGCCTATGTTATAAGCGGCACCCTCTCCTGTTCCCAGGTCTGTTTCCGGCTCAGCAGTCGGAGTGAGAGGTTGTTCATCCACAGGGCTATCCGCCTCTGGGATTATACGTTTGGTCCAGTACTCGCTGTAATCATACTGTTTCAGTTCAGCCAATATGATCTTTGCCTCTTCCCAGTCACTGGCATCCATGCCTTCGGGTGGGGTCATCATCGCCAGTATTTCAGCATCTATTCCTCGACCTTCAGCCTCGTTGAGCCAATCATCTGCTGCCACCACTAAAATGATACAAAATTAGACAAATCAAGCAAAATAGATCTATACACTACACAGTATCTCTATACAGGTGGCTGGCTTGGTGTGTTTCTTTGTAAGTAGCAAAGATTACTGGGAACAAACTTGGTACGCTTTCTGGCTGCACCCATGGAACTGATTTGCACTTACATGCTGAATTGGGGCATACGCGTTGACTGGAAAGTGAATAATGTCGCCTTGTTAATTTACTAGGGAATTGCCTGGAAAATGCCATCTGAATAATACAGCTGAGTTATTTATTCCAGCACTGGAATGTGTTCATTTTTTTTTTTTTTTTTTTTTTTTTGACTTATATACCCAACTGGGGCATTTCTTTTGCGTGTTATATACTCAAGTGTGGCCCCCATTGTGATAAGTTGAGAACTCTCCAGAAGGGTGTCAGGACTGCTAATAATAACTGTTTCAGCGCTAAGTTGGACTAAATATGTTTGGCCTGCGATGTTTCGTGTAAATTATAGCTGCATCGGATAGATATGAAGCTTGAACCTATAATTATATATATGAGCTACTAATGTGCTCAACCGTCGTGATAACAACTGAAATAATTTTCAAAACGACGTTAAATCTTACTCTCTCACTCACTGACTTGACTTATGTGCACAAAATATTCTGACCAAACCTCTTTTCCGTAAACAGAGCATAGAGTTAATATCTATCGAATTATGCGAAGCATATATTCACTATAAATACTCTCTATCATTCAAGAAATGATAATCTGGTATGCAGTATATACCCAGGAAACAATTTGTATATAGGGAAATAATTGTTGAGAGAAAGAATTATTCTTTTTTATGCTAAGAGCAACCCTATGGATTAGAGGGATCGTGGGTTCGACTCCCGCTGACGGCCCAAATTATTCTTCGTCTCAAAATTATGTTCATCTATCATTTAAGTATATCCTGTTGAAACCTTGTCATTTAAACTAGAGTTTTTTTTCTTCTTCTAAAATTGCGAACCCGGCTCACCTAACATAGCAGCCGTCAGTTTCGATCTGCGGTTTTCTCTTCGCTTCTGATCAGCAATAAGTTTCCGCTGTTCATCGCTATCCTCCAAGCTGATGCGATCTTCGTCCATTTTGAAAATTGTTCGTGTACGTAGTATTCGAATCTGAATCAAATCTGGAAGTAATTAAATAATCTTAGTCATTGCATCATATATTTCAAGGCGAGCTGAAATGAAAAATCTGAATTTCTGCCATAGAAAATGCACGCTTGTCATTTCCATGTCAGGAACCTTGACGCTTATTTGGTCAAATTATTCATTTTGCGTTCCATGGGATTTTCCGTTGTGTTCCCTATGTCAAGGGAACATAATTGATGAACTCGTATCAAGCATCCCTGTCCGCGGGTACATTAGAATGAATGTACTGTAATACACAAAAGTCAATCCATATATATTGCCAGCAAAAGTCCGTAAAACTATCATTCTGCTGGTTTTTAAACTAATATCACACTGTGATTGGCTATAATATGTATTGTTATTTTCATTGTAAACTCTGTACCATTGTCATGTGTGAATAAATTACTATAGGATTTTTAAAAAAACATATACATATAGAATGAAAGAATGAATGATTAGTTCCTGGGATTTAGTCCAGATACTTTGCATTTATATCTGGATATGGATTTATTTTGGTACGGCGTAGTTTCGCTACCTTTTTCCAAGTTGTAGAAAAATACCACAAGCTTTGCGACAACAGTTTTGGTGATCAAATTTCTTTACAAGGAACTCCACAACTAAAATTCGACGACATATCTCATTATGAACGAACAACCTCTCAACAGATACTCCTGACATTTTTAGCGCAAGCCTGCTTGAAAACTGCAAGGCATGAATATGAGAGAACAGGGGAATTAATAGAACACTGTCCATCACTTCCTGATTGTATATAATGTTTAGTTTTCAAACAGCTTCCCTTCAGGGCATACACCACCTGATGCTAGCACGCTGATATTAAAACATAACTCTTTCCATGCACAACCATCACTAGTTTCATTTCTCTAGCCTCACCTGAAATAATCCCAAATGCTACACAATTCTTCAGATCCAATGGTTTGATGTGATATGCTTCAAGTACGCTTCTGATTGTCGCCAGAAAATGTCAATATGCTCCTCCGCGATCTTTTGTTGACGTCATAATAGCAACGTCGACGAAGGGGTCGCAATGTAGCCAATCAGATTTTACGTAGGGGTCAACGAGTTCATTGTCACATTTGACCTTAACGTGCCGGCCAATGGGTTCATTGTCACATTTGACCTTTTCTACCCAACCTATTTTTGATCTGGAAAAGTCAAAGGAGTTATCGATCGGGCTTAAATTATTGGAATTTCAAGACATTCTTTACAGCATTTTGTTCCTGTGTGAATTCTGGGCAACGTTTGAAAACGTCGAGAATAAGCGTAATTACTATCCTGTGACGTCACAATGGCGTCAATTTACATATCTTCGGTATGGCATGCATGCTTTATCACATTTCCCAATCGCGAAGAATTTAATAGGGCCTTATAAAGTGTCGATTCATCTACTGTCTGTCTCGCAATTCGAAAGACACCAGTTCTCGGCATTGATATATCAAGACTAATTTTTCTCAAAAAAGTGAAATTCCGCGCAATATCTCTTTGTAATTTTTGAATTCTTATACTGAAATTTGAAGAAAATCTATTCGGAATCGAAGAAAATCTCAATACCTCACATGTTATTTTCTAAGCGCAGTGACGTTGGGCTTGCAATGTTGTAATTGGTACCGGCCTCTATGACGTCATGATGTAACATGCATAACTGTGAGGGAGAATTTTATTTTGCAATTTTGGCCAATGTTTTGGTTGGATTTTCATGATATTTTACAATAAAAATGCACAAATAATGTCTGGATGATGTGCGAAATATCACTGCTCTCAGTAAAACTGCTTTTGATATACTGATGAAAACCTGCGTCCCTTGAAATTTGTCAGACAGTATCTTTCAAATGCGTGAAAAGGCACTGCATGGGGTGACATGTCCTTGACTCAGTAAACACTATGTAACGGTTTCGTTATTATTATATCTAATGGATGAAAAAATACCGGTGAAACAAAAGTGACTTGGTTTATTTTGCCTAATCTTACCTGTGAATATAAGCCGTAAAATACCGATTTCTGTCAGCAACCACAGAATCAACACAGAAGTATTGTTCGGCACCTTGTATACGTTTCTGTTTCAAGTTGGAAGAACATCAACGGGTTCCCTCGAAATTCCTGATTTGACGACTGCATTCTCTCTCTTTCTCTCTTTCTTATACCATGATCTGACATGATGATTGCCCTTCATTTTCACACCATCTGACAGCATGATAACGCCGTCCGTAAAAATTTCTGACAGTAAAATAAAATGTGAAATACAGTTGGTCAGCAAAGTTGCCTGATCATCAGCAGTATATATGAAAACAAACGAATTCAATAAAATCCCATTTCGAACAGTACAAAAGTGTGACAATTTTATTTGTCCATGAAACAGAAGGATTTCATTATTGGGTAAGTTTTTCGGAGATCATTCTTGGTTTAAAATGAAGTTACTGCACAATCAAAACGCAACCTTACATTTCGGTTCTTGCAGGAATCGAGCCGGAAAAGACGTGACGCGTTTTGGGGTTAGGTCCGCCATGAGGTGACATATAAAGTCAAATATCATGAGGTACGAGCCCCGTGGGGCCTCCAGGGAATGACCTGGGATGTTTTTGTGCACACCGCAGGTCATGATAAGAATAAGCCTCAGCTCCTCAGAGAGCTTGTCGTAAGAGGCGACTATAACTGAGGCACATGTGGGGTTCCTGGGTGTGAAACGGAATATTATAGGACCTCACCCGTGTGGTTCCCGGGTGTGAAAAGGAATAGGACCCAAAGTAGTATAGTCTACTTAAATTGAGGCCTATTGACCTTTGACCTCAGAAATTTGCATATGACGTCACTTCCGGTTGGGGCGAATGAGGCGTGACCTTTGGACATGTCTAGACTTGTTTGTCTGGGATTTTTCCCTGGCATGCCGCCATTTTGGAGCCGCCATTTTGTCCATGGGTTGACTTCCAATGTTAATGTATACGGGGAATACCTAAATAGACGTTTTGTGACCTAGGGGAGCCCCTAGTGGACCGATGGGGTCGAGTGAGGTATCCAAGTGAAGCATTCGTGAAGGGGCATCTAATGGGCTGGGTGTGAGTTGAAATATCGGCATTCTGCGCATGTACGGTGGCCAAAGGGTATGGAAATAGACGTTTTGGAGCTAGGGGAGCCACTAATGGTCCAATGGGGTCATATGAGGTATCTATGTGAAGCATTCGTGAAGGGGCATCTGACTGGACTAGCGGCTCGGGCGTTGTCACCATTCTGCGCATGCGCCGTGGCCAAAGGGTATGAAAATAGACATTTTGGGAGCTAGGGGAGCCCCTAATGGGCCGACGGAGTTGTATGAGGTATCAATGTGAAGCCTATGTGAAGGGGCATCCAGTCCTGGGTGGGTGCATGTAAAATATTTCCTGAAAAAAAAAACGGAACACGGACTTTATCGAAAATCCGGGAAAATGCCTATATGGGGTATGGGGGGTATATAGGTCGCCGGGCTTAACGGGGCTTTCCTATCAATAGAGTTATCTCCCCCTAGTTCCAGGGTGGGTGTATGTAACAATTTTTCTGAAAAAATACGGAACACGGACTTTATCCTAAATTACGGGAAAATGCCTATAATGGGGTATGGGGGGTATAGGACCATCCTGGGAAACCTACTTCTCGACATTTGCGGTATAGGTTGTGGGGTCTCGTTTTCTTAGTCTCGTCAAGACAAACATGATAGAAAGTGTCGCGGAGCGAATCGTTGAAATTTTTGGAAAAAGTTCAGGGAGACCCATATGGTCCCATACTAGGGGTATAGGACCAATGTTTGCCCCACTGGGAAACCTACTTCTAGACATTTGCGGTATGGTTGTTTGGATTTGTTTTCTTAGTCTCGTCAAGACAAACATGATAGGAAGTGTCCCGGCACGAAACGGTGAAATTTTTGAAAAAAGTCACCGAGATCTGGGTAGGCCCATAGGCCTATACTGCATGGCTATGGGTGTATAGGTCCATACGGTGCGGACGTGTTGGGATCTAGGTGGGCCACTAATGGTCCGATGGGGTCGAGTGAGGTATCAATGTGAAGCTCTCATGCAGGAGCACTTGACTACACTAATGGTTCGTACGTTGTCAATAGTCTGCGCATGCGCAGCCTGGCCGTAGTAGAGAAAGCAGGCATTTTTGGGGGTGTGGGTGTGTTTGGGTTAGAGATGGGCTATTCACGGTTCGAATGGGTCGAGTGAGGTATCCATGTGAAGCTTAGGTGGGGGAGCATCCACCTGGTCTAACATTCACGTGGTTTGGTGGGTCTGCATGACGTCACTTCCGGGGTTTTTCAGAATGCTCAAACACGACCTCCAACTTTCCCGGCCCGCACTCCGGCCCCGGCCCGGCCCCGGCCGCAGCGCGCGCGGGTTGTCCGGCAATGCGCGGATGCATGTCGGATGTTGACCGGAAAGACCCGAAGGTGACCGCCATTGTGGGAAAATGGCGGCTACTTTGACCGGAAAGACCCGAAGGTGACCGCCATTGTGGGAAAATGGTGGCTACGTTGAGCGGAAAGACCCGAAGGTGAACGCCATTGTGGGGAAAACCCCCAGTACATCAAAAGACACGGAGATGAACGACACAGACAAGTCTGGACATGTCCCAAGGTCACGCCCCATTCACCCAAACCGGAAGTGACGTCATTTTTTTACATTTTTACATACATTGACCTTATGGCGCAAGCGAGTATAACAAGTGCCACGCACGGTGTATAAAACCCTACCCAACAGGTACACTATAAAGCCACCTCTCTAACCGTTCGCTTTTCATTCCCCACCATGGCAGCGAGCGGAACAGAGCTCGACGTCTACCTCATCGTCAATGACGATCACCTGGAGCTGGTCCAAGACGCACCGCAGAAGGTGAAGATTTTGTTATCGCTATCAGGCTGGACTCTATTGACACGATTGTTACAGGGAAAAGACCCCGAAAGGGATTTCATGCACGTGGAAGTCGGCGTGCACCTACGCACTGCTGGAGAGGATTCCCTTTTTTCCCGGTTGGAACAGAGTGGAGGTCCCTATACCACACTCTGTCCACCCTTATGGATGGCACTGAAAGATGTACTCCCCGAGTGGATGACTTACTACACCCCGAGGTGAAAGAAGGGACTGTGGCTACCCGGAGGCTTACACCTGGCTGCACCCTATTGTTGTACCCCAAACGAGTGGACCTCATCGATAGCGGACTTAGGTGTTGGTGTACATCTGAACCCCAAGCGCACGTCTCTTTGTCACCGGAAGGCTGGACTACCTTGAAACGGGTGTTGTTGGGTGACCTGGACGGTGATAGCATTCACCTGTGTGACGACGTCTACATTTTCCGCGGTCCCTATTTTGCTCGACTCCTCTGTCTGAAGCGAGGTGGTTTACTCTGGACCCCGATCTATGGACGGCTTTGGAACAAGTAGTCCCCATTGTCGATAAGGTACTATCTCTATAGGAGCCACATAACCCATCAGAATAGTACGTATCACGGACTACACCCGTAGAGCTACATCTAGGCGCGCATGTGTGACCTGGTCTATAAAACACGTCTCTCTGGATCCTACACCTTCATTTCTACGGTTGCAGAGCCATGACGGAGATCCAGCCCTATGCGACTCGCATTTTACAGCATGCCACCGTGGTTAATTCACTCACGGGTTACCGAGCAGTGGTCCGGTCCATGTTTGCAGATGGTGACGACAACGAGGGGCGACGCCAGATCCTGAACGAGTTCACAGAAGCGGTCCTGGACAGAGTGCACTCGATGGAGAGGTGTGCCATCACTCACCACTACTGGACTATGACAGCCATCCTTGATGCTCGGGCTATGGACCACGAGCGCTCACGCCGGAACCAGCCACGGCTGGTTGGCCTCACAATAGTCTGTGCCCTATTGACCCTGGCGCTGTGGTATTGACAGTGGGACCTGACTATAAATACGAGGGTCAGACACAGTGTGTGTCATTCAACGATCGTCATTGGATCAAGCATGTCACCCGTCCTACAAGCCATCCTTCCCCTTACACCCCGGGTGGGGTTACACGTCTATGAAGATAAAGTCACCCTCGTGGAAGACCTTGGAGATGTTTGCTGGTCGCGCGCTGAGACCGTATCGAATACGGTTACGCTACACCGTGACAGCTGGACCAAATTTAAACGGGTGTTGAGCGGCGAGCTCGATGGACACCTCATCCACATAGACAATGCCATCTACGTACACCGTGGACCCTTCTTCCCACGCCTGGGCCGCTAGCAAGACCCTACGCGAGGCTTCACCCTAGACCCCGATCTGTGGACAGCCTTCGAGAAAGTGGTGCCTATCGTGGACCAGCTGTTTACACCGGACGAGCGGTCATCAGACGAGTTGGAGTGGGCTCGTGCCCTGAGAGAAGCGGCGGCAGAACCCAATGAACAAATGTCTAGCCATGAACCAGACGACGATGCCATTGATTACCCGGCTAGACTTTGACCAGCCGATCCTTTGATCTCACGGGGTTCTCCCTATAAATACGAGAGACAGTCACATCTGGTACTATTCACGTACTGACCATGACGGAGCATATAATACTGGCGTATCTCAGCTTGACCCCCGAGGGTTTCCTGCACGTGTATGCGGATACGGTCGATATCATGGAGGAGGTGGGAGACATCTGCGATGCGGACCCTACACAACCGTGCCCGGCCCACATTCGTCTGTCCCGGTCTGGTGAACTGGACGGCGACCTCATCCACTTGTGTCACGATGTGTACATCCGACGCGGCCCTTTCTTTGCTCAATTGCCTCGGCTAGATGGAGGTACAGTGCATTTTACCCTTCACCCTGATCTATGGTCTGCATTGGAAGATGCCGTAGTAGATGTGGATCAAGTGCTTATCAAGCGGTCATCAGACGAGTTGGACTGGCCATTTACCATGGACACTGTGGAAGCCAACGAAGAAAATCAGAAAGAAACTCCGGCCCAAGATATACCCATTATAAATAGACGATAGAGCCAGGGTCCATCATCATTTGTCACCATGAAGCGCTGGGAGAAGGTGTTGGATAACTTATACTACAGTCCCGACAGTCCGGCGGCCTATAGTGCATTGTCGGCTCTCTATCGAGCGGCCAAACCCCAGGGGATACAACGTGCCCAAGTCCGAGATTGGTTAAGAAAACAAGACACCTATACCTTACATCGATCTGTCCGTCGCCATTTTCTACGGAACCGGGTCATCGTGGGAGGAACAGATGCCCAGTGGCAAGCGGATTTGGTCGATATGAGCGCCTTTGCCAAACACAATGATGGGAATCGGTATATCTTGACGTGCATCGATATCCTATCCAAGTATGCGTGGGTGGTACCCATCCGGACGAAAACGGGGGCGAATCTCATAGCGGCGTTCAAAGACATCTTCAAGACCGGGCGCAAACCTTTGATGGTCTGTCATCAACTTTAGGGCTTTTCATTTCTATGCAGGACCTTACTCACTACTTTCGTTTTTCGGGTTCGGTCACTGCAGTGGATTTATTCGTCCTGGTGCCGAGAATGTGATGCCCTTCCCGACTCTGTCTCTTTGTTTCCCTGTATCTGACTTCTTCCTTCACCTTTATCGTGATATGAAGTTCAACTCGGCACCTTTTAAGGGTTCCGGTCTGCTTGGGCTAGGGTTTTTACATTTTTCTTCCGGCATCGTCATTAGTCTAAACGACAATATCTCTGCGCTCTTTCGGGCTTTCGCTTACAGTCTCGCCGTACTCGCCAGCTGTTACCGAAATGGGATATTGGCGTGGTTCTGTGTGCTCTGTTTCGTCCGCCTTTTGAACCTTTACAGTCCGCCTCTCTCAAAGCTGTTTCCTACAAGACTGCTTGCTGGCGGCTTTTGCTTTGGCGTCTAAAGTGTCTGAACTTCATGCTCTTGAGAGATCATCTATGACCTGGACGGCGGATTGGTCTCGCATTTCCTTTCGACCCATTCCTGAGTTCATCACCAAAAATGAGTCTGTTCGCTTAGATCCGTGTGCTCAACGTTCGTACTCCATCCCTGCGTTATCAGACTTCGTGCATGGCCTCGAAGACGACCTTTTGTTATGCCCTGTTCGAGCCATTCGCCACTATCTCACTCGTACCGATTCCGCTCGCGGCTCTCGTCGTCTGTTATTTCTGTCCCTTCGCCCGTCTGCAATGCGTGACATCACTAAGAATACCATTGCCTCATGGTTGAAGAAGACCATTAAGTGGTCTTATCAATTGGCCATTGACGCTCCCCCACTTCTGTCTACTGCTTCTTCTCATGAGATTCGTGCCATCGCTACGTCATGGCCTTTACGGAAGAACTTGTCCCTCCATGACATTGTCCAGTCTTGTGCCTGGACGGCAAACTCCACGTTCACCAATTTCTATCTGAGAGATATGTCAGTGCAATCAGATAGAGTGACCACGCTTGGGCCGCTGGTGGCTGCCCAGCACGTGGTCAAGTAATTTAAAAAAAGAGGGGGGGGGGCATTTTTTATCATCGCAGCAAGTCAGCCAGCTTGCTGTATCATCTCATCTCATCTCTCAATCATAACATATGTCCACATGCTACATGATCACCTAAGAAAGAAGAAATAAGTCAGCTGGGCAGCCATCGACTCTCAAGTCATCAATCAAGGCCTGACACTATGGTGAGTTTTAATCTTTGCCTTAACTGCAGATTTGCTTGTGTCATTTCAGGTTGAAACTAGACTTTCTTCTAGATCATCTCAGCTGGGTCACCTACGCTCAACTCACAAGTTCAACGTACAAAGAACTGACACTTTGTGAGTACTAATGTTTTTTTGCTTCAGGTTACCAGTGTCAGCAACAGGGACTAAAGTACAGAGAGTTGACGAGTCGTAGAGTAGACTCAGGGCAAACGCTGTCAACTCCAACGCATCCTACAAGACCTGTTCAAGCTTCAAGGACCAAAGTATGGAGAGTTGACGTAAGACGGCTTGTGAACTGAGTGTGGTGTGAGTTGGCACCCTGTATGCAACGGGCAGCGGGCAGGTCGCCTCTCCTCAGTTCTTACAGTGCCTACCAAGAATCACCCTGTATGCAACGGGTATAGCGGGCTATCGCCTCTCCCCAGTTCTTACAGTGCCTACCAAGAATACCTTCTTGTCGCCTCAAGGGCCCGGGGTTTCCTTCAGATTGGCAATATTGTGTACCACACCACGATCACAGCTACATGGATGGAGACACTCAAAAGATAAGTATCTTCTATTACTACTCCATAATTACCCACTGCATTACCAACCAGGGTTCTTTTTTGTTGAGATTTATTGTCATGTCTGTGATCATTTTAGGTAGAGGCTGAGATGGCCGAGTGGTCTGGGCCGTTTGCATTTACTGCTGGCGATTTGGTACCGGACTCTGAGGACGCGGGTTCGTGTCTCGCACAGGCTGACCTTTTCCAGCACTAGTAATTGTGCCTTACTGAGAGGCTGTTATCTTAAAAATAATTGGATATAAATGTTATCTACTCAGTAGTAATAGGTCAGTTTGCCAGCCGCCATCTCTCAAGTCATCATTTAAGGCCTGACACAATTCTGACTTTTAATCTTTGCCTTTACTGCAGATTTGTTTGTGTCATTTCAGGTTGAAGCTATGACCTTCTTCTAGATCATCTCAGCTGAGTCACCTGCGGTCAACTCACAAGTTCAACGTACAAAGATCAGGAAGTTGACGTAAGATGCAGAGTAGACTCAGGGCAAACGCTGTCAACTCACAACTCCTCCTACAAGACCTGTTCAAGCTTCAAGGACCAAAGTATGGAGAGTTGACGTAAGACGGCTTATGGACTGAGTGTGGTGTGAGTTGGCACCCTCTGTGCAACGGGCAGCGGGCAGGTCGCCTCTCCCCAGTTCTTACGGTGCTTCCAAGAATCACCCTGTATGCAACGGGTATAGCGGGCTATCGCCTCTCCCCAGTTCTTACAGTGCCTACCAAGAATACCTTTTTGTCGCCTCAAGGGCCCGGGGTTTCATTCAGATTGGTAATATTGTGTACCACACCACGATCACAGCTACATGGATGGAGACACTCAAGATAAGTACTACTATATCAACTCCATGAATTACCCATTTGCGTCTCTGACCAGGGTTCCTCTTGTTGAGTATTAATGTGTCATGTTTATGCCCATGTCTGTGTCATCCCAGCGGTTACTCAGCCTGCTATTGGAGCTACAACAAGGCCGAGGTTCCCACCTCCATATGTTGGTAGTGAGGCATTAATCAAAGCAGGTTTACGATTTGGGTCATAAATATTAAACATTTATAAACAATGTTACTATTTATAACCAAATCAAACCTGCTTTGATTTGATTGTCCCTCCCGTCCTTCCCCTCACTCCACGGCCTTGCACACTACAGGTCTCGGTTTATTACAATGAGAAAGAGGATAGGAATGGCTTGAGCAGAGCCTTTATAGTAACTCCACTGGGATGAATGAGAGAGAGCTCTCCTAGGGGCAGACAACTGCCCCCTAGGGGAGACAACTTTTAGTTTTAACTTCCGTTTTAGCAGTTTGTATTGTTCTTCCTAATGGAGATTAGGCATTAATCAAAGCAGGTTTGATTTGGTTATAAATAGTAACATTGTTTATAAATGTTTAATGTTTTGTGTCCATTGAGAAATTACGGGGAGATGGTTTGTCATGTACCAAAATTTAGATCAAGGTCAATAGTCAAGGTCGCTGTGACTCCAGAATCAAGAAATCTTTGAAAATTACTTTGCTTTGTGTCCGTAGATTCATTAGAGGGACATGATGTGTCACATACCGAACTGTAGGTCAAGGCCGAACTGTGACCCCCAAATCATGAAATTCATAAAAATCATGATTTTTTGTGTCCATTGATACATTGACGGAAGACGAAGTGTCGTGTACCAAAATTTAGGTCAAGGTCAAAGGTCAAGGTAACTGTGACTCCAAAATCAGGAAATCGAAGACGAGGTCATGTATTGCGATGTTGCGGTCTGTCCATTCATCCATTAACATTTGTTGTCCATGCGATATCTCTGGTTTCAAGGTATGGAATGGTACCAAACTTTGAGTATACCTTACTCGCATGGCGAAGAGGAGCCATACATTTTGTAACCATACATTTAGTAATTTAACGGGTAGAGGGGTCCTTTATGAACTTCATACCTCTTTATTAACTCAAGAACAAAGGTTTACTTCATCACTTTCTTCTTTCTTCATGAAAAATTATCTTGTCTGAAAGGAATCCATTTGCAGGAAAACTACTATTTTCTTGTGTTTGACTATTGTCGATTTCAGGGTGGGATATGTGAGCTCTTAGCTCTTGCTTCAAGATCAAATAGTTACCAAGAGTTAAGCTCGTTTTAGTTTATCATTCAATACAAGATATGTTACATTCTCAGAAGCACAAAATTGTAGGCTAGCTACCAATTGGAATCAAGGCTATCAAACAACCTTGAAATTTGGACCAATGTAATTCCAGATACACGGGCGTATATTGAAGCCCCTTGGGCTCTTGTTTCAAGTGCGGTTTTCAAGGGAGGTCCGACCACATTTGAACTCAAGTGCGATTTCAGGTTCAAGTGAACTTTCATGAAAAGCAAAAACTCAAGTCAAGGGATGTGTTCAAATTACAAGCGTCTAGTCCGTCATTCATAATCCAGCCGTCGTCCATTAGAGAATATCCGCGTCCATAATCCAAAGACCTATTCCATTTCCATATAACAGTATTAGCACCAAATTCAAAAAGACAAAAGTATACATAAACATAGGCTTGTTTCCTGCAAGAGAGAAGCGGTCAACAATTTTCAATGATGCCGGCAAGACATCATGATGTTCCAAAATATCAAATCCGTATCGCTGATCAGTATTCTTAATCCATAATATTCGTTATAGAGTCGTCATCTAAAAATGATGTACCTCAGTCACGCTTTGATTGTGACTGTTCATATGAGTACTTGGACTTTCAAGTGCAAAAATTGCCTCAAGTAAGATTTCATGAAATCACTGTCTTTCAGGGCTGAACTTGGCTCTGTCATGTGACAGGATAAGGTACAGATAAAAACAAGTCAAGAAATTATTTGTGTAAACAGTGGCTAGGCTGGTGTACCTGCTAAGTAGATAAAACTGATAGATTACCCGGTGTACTGATGGAGAAAAACAAACATTAGTCTGCCATGGTGTACCCCAGATAATAGAGTCCAGTTTGGGTAGAGATAGGGCAAAGGAATGCGTGTACACTAGATTAGGTGGGGCTTTAATAGTCTGGCAGGAGGCTGGTGTTTTTGCACAAATCTGACCAAGCAAACAAACTTATTAGGTCCCTAATAACTTTTGAAAAGCTGAAAGGATTCTTTTCAAATTTTGTCTGTGGGTCAACTCGCCTCAAGATTTCGATGTGGATTGTTTTTCACGCTGATCCACTTATAGATGGGACCCCAGGTGGCCCCAAGTTAAATTTTGGTTTCGATGCAATAACTTTTGAAAACCTGAACGGATTCTTTCCAAATTTGGTATGTGGGTACCTTGCTTCAAGATGTCACTTGGGATGTTTATGCCAATCCACCTCCAGGTTGTGCTGGTTGTGCTTTTTCATGTTTTTGCTGTTTATATTTTATGAAAAACGTCACCTTTTGAGTTGCCAAAATCATGGGGTCAAGCTAACAAAACCTTTTCGGTACCTTGTCTATCCTGCAAGATCATAATAACGAAATGACAATCAGATAAGCCATTGGGAAAAAATTCGTTTCAGAAAGTTTTATAATATTAACGATATAAACGATATATTAACGTTTATAAAACTTTCTGAAACGAATTTTTTTCCAATGGCTTATCTGATTGTCATTTCGTTATTATGATCTTGCAGGATAGACAAGGTACCGAAAAAGTTTTGGTTTTGTTAGCTTGGCCCTAAGGCCATGATTTTGGCAACTCAAAAGGTGACGTTTTTCATAAAATATAAATTGTTTCTTTTGAATAGAGATATTATATATTAGTGTATTCCAGGTTGCCAAACAATTATGATATGACTGGAGCTATAATTTATTTCATTTGTGGTCCAGGGGCTGCTGAAATTCAAATCTGCCATCACCATTTGAAACGCCCTTATCTCTGAAACCGTTGGATGTTTTTGGGTCAAACTTCGTTTGCTATCTCCGTGCGTCTGGGGAATTTGGCCGGTTGTGTTTGCATGTTTTCAATTGATCACTATATGGTGTTGTAGTAATGAACATTATAAACCGTCCTGACACGATATTTTTCCAACAGCTCATTCAATTTTCATAAAATTTGGATATAGTGATCTCACAGAGCAGAACAGATTTTGGTGGCATTAGCATTACCACGAAGGCATGATCTTTGTGACCTGAAAGGGGACATTTTTCATAAAATGAAAATTGACCAATTTGAACAGAGAGAATTAAGTTACGTATCACTGGTGTATTCCAGGTCACGAGCCAGATATGACTGGAGCTGTAATTTATTCTTTTGAGATCTATACTTTTTTTCTTGACATCATTATCGACAAGAATTCAACCTCTCAGGACTGGACCTATATAATACAACCTCTTCAGCTTGATGCAAAGACAACCAACACATGATATGATGTATATGCGAACTTTTATTATCCCCCTACTTCAGTGAGCATAACACATAAAACAATATTTGGCATATTGTGGTTGTGTCGGGGGGGGGGGCAGAGTCCTCACAGCTCCATCCCTAACTAGCATGTATCAGCGAGTCGCAGGGTTCAGGGGCCATAGCAAATCAGGGTGAGACCTGACCGCAAGTGGGTGGTTCCGCCATGAACTGTCACCTACTCTAAATGCTAAGCTACAGTCGCAGGGCTGCCGGAAGCAAGCATGACGATGGTTGTCTGGAGTTTTGGGCTGTCGAGAGCAAGCATGACGATGTTGTCGTTAATAATCAATTTTGAGGGGAAAGAAACAATGTGTTTCACCTCAGTTAGAGAGTCTGCCCCCTAGCTGCTGGAGGTGGTGGAGGGATGGCGGAATGAGCACTGTTGACAGCATAGAGGAAGACATCTGTAGCTTTGGAAAGCAGGGCTAAGGGTGAAGGAAACAAAGACTGCTGGTTCCCACAGTTTAATGGCCGCTAGCCCATCTGTAGAGGTAATTAGTTCTGGGTATTGCTCACCAATCTCCAATGTACGAGTTGTCACAGCGGAACAGCTCACCAATTACCAGTATACGAGTTGTCAGAGCATTCCATCAAAGCTCTCTAGATTTGTATATAATACCGCTTATGCCGGTGCTAGGGGCCGTGTGGTCATATCATCCAAGTTGCTACATGAACAGGTGCAATAAAAGCGTACCTGAGATACAACACATATCACGATTCGTTAGATTCCTGGTATGTGCTTTAGAATAGGTTAACCAGAAGACTATTCTGTGAAGTCATGTGACGCAGTCAGTATGTCTGCACCTCTTCCTACTTCCCTTATATGTGTTGTAATTGGTCCCAGTTGAGATTGATGACCCTGCACTCTGCAGACTTACCAGAGCACATCTGGGCTGAGTTAGATGTGAAGTGTTGGCTGTCCCTGCATAAACCACATCAAACCAATATCTTGGTAGATTTCAATCATAAAGTCAAAACACATAGCTGTAAGTTAAATTACTGGGAATTAGTATCTTAGTTCTTGGTATTTCTTGGGCAATTAATCACAATATATTTGTCTTTGACCGTGTTCCCCAGTTTAAATAGTAAAGTCGTCACCAGAAGGCATTACTAAGTTATTATTACCCTATTTCAGTACTGAATACAATAAACAACAATAAGGCGATGAATGTGCTGGAATAAAATATGGCCATGGTTTTATTAAACGACAAGACAAAGATATCATGAAGGCAATTCCACACTCAGACTGTCGATACAACCACAACATTGCATATATGACTAGCCTAAGTAAACACACCCCATTTTATGGTAACATAACTTGAGGCTGTAAAATCACACACCCCCACTCATGGTAACATAAGCGAGGCTGTAAACACAAGGCCACAAAGCATATGTATACATGGGCCACACCTCCACCAATTCCTCATGGTGACATAAGTTATCAGTAGAAGTGTGTCCACCCCAAAAATACTTTGACTGGTCACAAACCAAGCCCACACATGACTTACATGTACATGCCTTAAAATTGCCATATTTTGCCGCATGAAATCTTTATGCCACACGAGCCTCTCTATAGATGCTCGCCCCAAACTTGTCGCCACAAGAAAACCATGAGCCATATCAGTACATTCCTGTAAGGTTAAACGTTAAATTTTCTAGTTGGAATACTAATAGTCCACTGGAGGGAACACGCGCACATCTCTCAAATAAAGCTCCTCTAGAGCACCTTCGAGATCGTTGAGGAAGAAGTCAGTCCCTATAGGCGACAGATGGACGCCATCTTGTCGAAACAGAGTTCGCGACTCCAAGAGAATATCAGGGTGGCGAATAACAAAGCCACCAGCACTCAACAACTTATTAGAAACAGCGCGATTGACACGTTTCCGGGCTTTCTCGATCTTCTTAGGGTCGCGAGCCTTTGCCCATACAGGCCTTGGAAGCATATGCGAATACCCTACTTTAGCGTTGGGAAATAATGCAATAAGATGTGACAAATCCTTGCTCATATTATGATGAAGACAGCAAGAGTTAGCAAGTGAGAGATCATTAGCCCCGGCGTGAATTATTATTATATCTGGGCTAGGCAACACAGCTAACTTCTTACTGATGGCCGTCAGAACGCCTGGAAACCACCGCATGCCGCGAACTCCCATCCAGTGTATTTCTATTCCATGCTGTCGGAAAAGGCCAAGGTTAAATCCACTAGATTTAACACCCGCTCTGCGTTGCGCCCAGTAAATTATGCTGGACCCGACCATCCATACCGACGTATGCTGGCTTCTACTCCCTCTATAATCTATAACTCAAAAGAACATGTGTTAGGAAAATTGTGCACATAAAGAAAGTGTTAAATTTATAAGCTTATGAAAACTGCAAGCTAATCATACGATGGGATGCGTATGTACCTCCTATACGCCTCAGACTTCCATCTACCGAGCAGTTTGATATCTTCAGCTGGGACACCCATTGCGTGACACATGCTTGCGTGTCCAATGCGGAAGCAGTGAGTTGTATATTGCTTGACTGGAATATTCAAAAATACCATGCAGGGCTTTCTTTAACATAGCGGCAAATTGGTATCAACTCAAAGGTGAGCCATCAAAATGAGCAAAGAGCTGATGGCCCATCACACCACATCGCGCGTGCATGAATGATTCCATTATCTCAATGAGACGCAAGTCTTTACTGTCAGATATCAATAGCATTGTCCCTTTTCCTAACTGGTCTGTTTTTGAGAAGCGAATAAAAAGCTTGATCATGCCCTGAAGTTTATCGATTAAAATATCAGAGACTCCGATGGTTTTCAGATTGTGGATTTCTTTCGAATCGGATACTATTTCACTCACACGTAAAAAACCACAGAATGCTAAAACGTAAACAGCTCTGAAAAGCGCACATTCATATTGTGAACTGCAAACGTATGCCAGTACTCCTGATATCTTAGTGAGTAAAGGCACAGTAATGGGAAATATAGTTTCGGGAGTTACAACGTATAGACCGAAACTTTTGTCTCCGCGGCAGTGATTGGACAATTGTATTGGGGTCCAATCAGATGTGACATCTGATTTTGAGTGGAATTTTGGAGGGAATTGTCATTCTAGCTGCAGTTTTCGCACTGGCAAGACGCATTTTGCTAAATTTTTTCTTGGAGATAAGGGTATCTGAAATGTTTTTCTGTTAATCATATATTGGATAGATTAATTATACCGATGGTAAGGTGGATGTATTTTTTATGACGCTTAAGTTTTCTGTATTATAGGGTATCTTACGCTTTCCAGAGCTTTTAAGGTTACATGTAACGCCCTTTTTATCTCTGGTTTTAGTGCGGGGGTACATAGAGGGTATACATGTTTGTATACTATGTATGTAACAGTTAGGTTACAGAATTGAAGGTATTTGAAATAACCTGCGCCTCTAGTAAGACGAGGCATACATGTGTCTGTGCGAATAAAGCCGCAGCCAGTCCTGTTTTGATAGAGAGAACTATGGTGTTTATGTTCTTTGCTTGTTAGGGGTGGAGGTGTCGTTAGCTGTAGGGGAGACGTCGCCGATCCACCTTTGGGTTTGAGCGCTTCATGCCTTCGGACATCTTTTTGATGATAAAATTTTGTGTTGGGTCGCTGATATTCATTAACTTATACTAATATGGGATATCCCAGCTAAATACGTTTGAACAGTAGCTGGACTGTAATCCTTATATGAAAGATCGGCAATGTACTGGATAATTTGTGAAACTGGGACAGGCCAAATAATGGGTAAATTATATTGCTCTCTAAACCGCTGAAGGGAGGTAACTCCCACGTCATAAGCTGCCCACGTCCGGGGTGACATAGAATGCTGTAACAAACGGCTCGCTTCTACTTCTAAATGCTCCACATCCACTGCGGTACAGGTGTCGGAACTTTGTCTGCCTGAGGAACCAGCTGATGGAAGCGATGCCACTGCAAGCGCTAAATGGAATCAGATATTTCATTATTAATTCCAGCAATGTGACGTGCCCGAAAGAGAATGTTGTTTCTTAAACTTTGAGAATGAAACAGGACAACACTAAAATACGCACCAGCTTCATGACCCTTGTAGACTTGGTTGTCTGTTTGTTTACAATTTCAACCACTGCCATATTGTCACAGCGGAAGAGAATTTTCTTGTTTCTCAACCTATACCCCCAGATTTCGATAGCAACCACAATGGGAAATAGCTCGAGAAATGTGATATCTTTGGTGATACCTGTATCAGGCCAATTTGTTGGCCAACGGCCATATGCCCAATGACCCTGAAAATAAGCCCCCATCCCATGGCTACCTGATGCATCGGTAAATAATTGGAGATTATCATTGGAAGACCAATATTGATCCAAAAACACACTCACCCCATTACACTGATCAACAAACTGTTGCCACACCAATAAATCGTCTTTCATTCCGGAATTGAGCCTTATATGATGATGTGGCTTTGCTACCCCTATACTAGCATCTATAAGACGCCTACAGAATGCTCTACCCGGGATAATGGCTCTACAGGCGAAATTCAGCGTTCCAATGAGGGATTGTAGGTCCTGTAGAGTAATTTTTTTTGGCGACTACTAATTGCCTTGAGACGATCTCTAAGCTCGGTTATCTTCTCCATAGGTATCCGAACCATCATTGCCCTCGAATCAAATTCTAAACCCAAGTAAGGCAAACAAGTACAGGGACCCACGTTCTTATCGTCGGCCCCAATATCATCACAAATTTCCCCAAATGTACGAACTAGATAGTTACATACGGGAGATCCTGCGGCACTAGCGAAAAAGAAATCGTCAAGATAATGCTTCATTGTGTCACAGCCTGTCTTTTTCCTTACGCACCATTCAAGAAATGTGCTAAATCGCTCAAAAGTAGCACAGGAAATGGAACATCCCATAGGAAGGACGGTGTCGATGAAGAAAGAATTCTGGAATTTAAATCCCAACAGGTCAAAATCACGAGGGTGAACGGGCAATAAGCGGAAGGCAGACTTAATATCCGCTTTGGCCATTAGGGCCCCCTTTCCTAGTCTCTGTATAAAATGTTCCAGTATTCTTCGGGTATGACAGATGGTGAATCAATCTATACTCGCCAGGGGCTTTTTTCGGAACTAGCCCGATAGGGGACACTCTAAGTGTTGGTATAGGCCTATGAGCAAATGGCCCAATTATCCTACCCATTTTCACTTCCTTTCTATTTTTTCGGCTGCTATGTCCTCTGCTGAATTGACAGACTTTAAGTTCTTAGCATCAGATGGAATGCGGGGACCAGTATAATGCAATGAGAAACCTTCCTTAAAACCCAATTCTAGTATTCTCTTATCGTCTAATTTGGGGTAGTCTTCTAACCAACAACATAAACGATCACGCTTTATGGGAGTAGTAGCTAATTTACAAGGGTCAAATACACAATAGGAAAAGTTGCATGGCCGCTGAAGCTGTAAACCTGTTTTACTGCCTGTCATTTGAGGGTTGCTTTCATGGCTGCAAATACTTGCGAACAGGAAAAATCTCAATCTCTGGCAGCAGGGTGCGTACAGCACTGTCCAGTGTCTCCAGCGAAAGACCTCGTGTCTACCCGCGCAAGCATACTTACCACCAAGTCAATACACCGCCTCAGTTAGACCAATGGGAAGAAACTTGTTGCATACGGCAGAAAAAAGGGGGAGATAATTTGACATGTTTAACCCCAGTTATCTCCCTTCCACCATGAAATAACTTGCTGTACATACAATTTCATGTACACAAAATTACTGGCAGGATACAAGCCAGTACTTCAAGTTTAATAATGTAAATTAACGGTGATTACGTTAATTTCATTTGTTTGACACGATTTGAAGCATGCATATTACTTATCTTATTTGGAGATATTATACAAATTCCTTTTAAGGTGACTCGCAGGGCAGACATACATGAAGATTTTGGAAGAATTGTGTCCTCTTAACATCATCGTTTCCCTTGCATTAGCTTACTGACGGCTATACAGATAATTCGGGAAGGACATCTTCCAAGTGCTTTGAATGAAAACACTTACGTTTTATTCGATTCATCAAAAGATTCATCGATGGAGATACTCTGTTCAAATTATTAAAATAGTCATCAAACAAAATTTTATAGCCAATTTTGCACTCTGAACCTGCACATTGTTCTGCTTGATTGCTGGATTATGTGATAAATTTTTACACATACACCACGTTTTCACCCGTGAAAGCAGTTTTTTCTATTCTCTTGCCATTAACCGGTATGTGTGGTAATCTCTCTAATAATTCAATCACAGGAAGTGAAATTTCCCACCATAAAATCGGGGGTGCTCAAATTTATTAGAACAGGAAATTCACAAAATAGTTCCAAATCATGCAGATAGCCCATTCCTTTTTTATTATTTCAATGATTTTAGAGGGTGATCAAATTTACTGGAACAGCCGTTTGAATTTTATCCCCAAAATTTGGGGGTGATTGAATTTTGATAGAGGGATTAAATTATTAGAGGCATTAACGTAAGTAAAAATCAAGTTTGCTTTAATTCTCTTATAACTGGCATTTTGCAGTAACTGCATTTACACGTAATCTTGAACTAGTTGACGTTTCGCCTCAATGATGGGTGGAAACATGGAATTCAGTCTGAGTAGCTGCCAAGCGTTGTTTTTTTCTTTGAGAGAAAAGTTCTCGTACTCTTCAATTCTGGACGATTTTTCACATACTCATGTGTAAAAGTAGGCACTGCACTTGGCAAACACTCGTAGTGCCCATTTATTTTCAAACTCCTGTGGGAATCGTCCAGAATTGAACTATTTGTGAGAACCTATTATTTTTGAAATATGCATTTCATGAAATGATTTTCATTATTACTAGATAGATGTGCCCATTTCTGAGTAATATTTTATACTGAGAAACAAATATGGACACTTACTGCTGGACACTATAGAAAACAACATGTTTATTATTCAACCTTGAGCTTTTTGACAATTTCAATTGTCAACATGGCAGTGTGACTAACGTCACAGGACCTACGAAATAGGGTTTGATATAATTTAAGTGTGTACTCGAGAGATGACTTGGGGGCCCTGTGTGCTACCATGAGAGAATTTATATAGCATCTCTAAATTGACAGTGGGAACTATTAACTTTTCCAGATGTCATCGCTGGTGAGTCGTTAGCATAGCAACTATTATCGCCCTCAGTTTCTATTACCATGGGCACTGATCAGCCCAGCAGTACAGCGCGAGGTGTTGGGAGGAGAGTCCGAGAGAGCGGGGCACCCCCTCCCCCTCTTCTCGGCATTAGGAGATTTTTTTCAAATTAGCGTAGGGAATGGTGCTCTGTCAGAGCAGTTGAGAAGTAAATGTTTCAAGTCCCAAAATAAAACCGGAAACTGGAAAAGAAACACAAATTTGAAGTGAGAACGGTCAAGATCAGAGATTTGTTATAATGCAAGAATCAAAAGAGAGCCATTCTCCATGGATATATATATTTGGCATTCAACTTCAAGGTACCTCATCTGAAGAGAGTACATAGTAATAATCAATGAACAATAAAGCACACACGAAAAAAATAAACAACTGGTTATAGGTTACTGAATTTAAAACACAACGATGATCTTATTATTGATCTCTTCAGTAATAACAGATAATAGGGTCATTGTTGTGTTTAAATTTAGTAATTTCTCTCATAAAATCCAGTAATTTTTTATTTCTTTTTGAGGTAGAACATTTTTTAACTAATGACTGAACTGAAGAAATTATGCAATGTTGTATAGGCTGGATATATAAAACGTGCAGTATAATATGCCTTCAACGGAATTCCAAGATCAGCAAATGAGTGAAAACGGATACCATCGGAATCATGCCGAGAAAACCTATAGGGCTGGGGCTTGGTTTGGCCGGCCACGCTTATCAGCAGCTACCCGAATTATATTTCAATAAACGTGGTGACTCGGAAGCCCGTCTCCCTAAATTTAGCCCTCACAGCTGTTTTGATACAAAACTGCCTCGGATCAAATATCCAGTGTCACCCTCGCTCAGAAAAACTGGACCAACAATTCTAACATGTGCTCTAGGCCTGCATCACCGTCAGCGGAGTATTTGCGTCCTAACTGGGCCTACACATGTATTTTGTAATTTAACATCCGAAGACAATCTGATGAACTTTGCTTTGGAGATCCTTTACGTAACGGTTTTGTAGTCTTTCAATATTAAACCATGCGGCCTACACGAAGCGAGCGAAGACCACCTCAACGATATGGGTGGGAAGATGATGATGAAAATGTGAAGATCAAGAATGAAAGACTGAAGCCACTAAGTGTGCAAATTACTGTTATATATATAAAAATACCAGAAGTGTGCATGACGGTGGGGAGGAGTGTGTACTTTTAGTACGGTACAATAACGTTTCTGCCCCCCCCCCCGTAGGCCTATCTGCAGAGTGGAAGAAATGCTGTCCATCTTATACTATAATCAATCAGTCAAACAATCATTATTGCACAACTTTAGATAAATCCAACATACAAGCAACATATAAAGGAGCATAGTTGTGCTAATACTAACGGTAATACCAGCAACATATATGATGGTTATATTATAACGGCAAAATGCTGCAGTGATAGGATACATATAGGGTGTCTGTTCGAACACATTTGTACTATTTCAAGGATGATGCTAATATTATTTTCTATACTACGTTAACTTCATGTTCGAGTTCCGTAAGCTAAAATTAATATTACAAAACAGAGCCTCACATTTTTATTTTAACATACTTGTCCTTACCGTATTCCTTTTCACTAATACTCAATGATAGGTAATTATAAAATCTGTGTTCTAATTTTTTTTAATCTCATTTTGTAATGGGAGTAATATCGTCATAGGTACAGATATTACTCCGTCTTCTAAATATCAAATCGCATATTGTTGTTCTGTGATTCGCAAATGTGACAAAATCCACACATGCCCCGATGATCACATTGAAAATAGTCCAGCCTCACATGATCGGAATAAGAAAGCAGGAAGAGTGGTTGAAGGTTATTTAACTATTACTAAATTGTAGGCCTATGTTTTAGAATCTGAAGATTTGACCTTAAAAGTTCAGCTTGATAGGGCCATGTGTTTCTGGCTCAGGCCAGGGTATCAATCTTCATCGGAATAGGGTCGCCTTAATATGGTGTATTTTTATACCACCGCCACGCGCTCTGTAAATGGATACCACCACATGTGATTAGGGGTCTGTCTTGAATCCAAGCCCTGTTTTCTCGGCATGTGTGTCAACATTACAGTGAGGCTAAAAATAGATTACTCCAGAATCTCCAGTTTAATACTAGATTCAAGTGTGCTGTTCAACTAGCCATATTAGTAGAATGTAAAAGGAGGGTTCTGAAACAGGGAAGCCGGGGAAGCCGATGACGTCGTAATGGCGATATCTCGGAAACTAAGACGGATAGAGACTCGTGGCTTACGGCGTCGTATTTCTCTCGTATAGATGCGCGATAAATGTCCTATACAATTTTATCGCCCGACGGTAACTTTCGCCGCAATTCGACGATAATCGGTGTCACGTGATTCGGCGATTTCTCGCGAAATAAGCGACATACGCGCACGCTGTTTGCGGCGTTGTATTCCTCGTATAGGGATCTACCGTAAAGCTCCTATACGAATTTATCGTATCCCCGTAAGTTTCGCCTCTATTCGGCGTCGGAAAACGCTCCGTTTACTTACTTAACCGGACACGGAATACGTCCACGCGAAAATTAGGTCGACCGTCACATGGTCAACTGATAAAATGACCAATGCATATATAAAGGCTTCTCATGCGCTGTTTCTACGACTGTCGCACCTGTAAATGAGTAATCTATACGTTCGAGTGAGGGCTGAAGGAAATTCTCCTCAAGTAACATTTCAACGTATACGACATAATGGGCAGATTATAAAACCTTATTGTGTTGCCATACGACTGACGAGAGATGGGTGGTTTTCATTCAAACAATTCCTGCCTATAGTGGATAGAATGATTCAGGTTAAAGAGACGGTTGAAACTCCATTCAAGCTACAAGATAATATATATATTAGCACTGCAGCATTCGAAGGGGAATGGTGCGTCCACATAAGAGAGTCGTTCCTAAAATCACCACCCACCGAGTTATCATTATTATCAAGCGGACGATATATATGCAAGTCCAAACACGCTTTAATCATGATCAGGACGTGTATGACACCATTCTCAATGCGACCTAAGCAGTCAAGCGAATTACGAAGGTATGTAAGGTATAGCGAGTGTTACAAGGATACACTTCGTCACGCACGAGTGGTTGTAGCCCGAGGGCAACTGCAGCGTAATTTAATATATACTTCGTCACGCACGATTGGTCGGTTCACTGAGACGGCTGTTTTCCCCGTAAACTTCAATAAGATATACTCGACAAATAGACAGAATCCGCAATTATACGCCTAAAGCCTAGAAATTTCGTTTCAGACCAAAACAATTTTTCGATTTTTTTGTTTTTTTTGTTTGGGTTTTTTTTTTGGACTTTGCCGATTTTCGTCGAATTTTCCATAAATTACCCATGGCGATATCTCGGGAACTAAGAATGATAGAGACTCGCGGCTTAGGTATCATATTCCTCTCGTATAGATGCGCAATAAAGGTCCTATACAATTTTATCGCCCGACGGTAATTTTCGCCGCAATTAGACGATAATCGGTGTCACGTGATTCGACCATTTCTCGCGAAATAAGCGGCATACGCGCACGCTGTTTGCGACGTTGTATTCCTCGTGTCGAGGTCTACCGTAAAGCTCCTATACGGATTTATCGTATCTCCGTAACTTTCCCCGCTATTCGGGTGCGCATGCGTGGTGGTGGTGGTGGTGGTGGTGGTGGTGGTGGTGGTGGTGTACTGGATCCACACACACACACTTGGAGCGATAATATGCTCTTTCTTGCACCCGGAGAATGTAAAATGTGTATGTTTTATGGGAAAATAAGACGATTTGTCAACCATAGTGTTCCAGCACAGGCAGCAAATTCACACACTTGGAGCCATAGTATACTCTTTCTTGCACCCGGAGAATGTAAAATTTGTGCGTGGTCATAAGTAGGTCGAGACGACCTTTGCAACTAGGTTAGTAGGTCAAGTTGACGTCATATCCGTGTCAAAGGTCACTTCCGGTCACGGTACGGCCCAACAAGAGTTATCTCCCTACATAGCGGTCTGTTAGGTCTTACCTTAACGCCTTATCCTAACGCCCTAGCATACCAGTTTTTCTTTTCTGTGCAAACCCTTGTTCTATTTATAGATCACACAGAAGTAGTAGAGAACGGGGCGTTTCGGAGGTGCAATGAAGAGCGTTTGGGGAGGTGAGGGCCTTTATCCATACGGCTACCTGGTAAGTTACCATAGCGTATGTGAGAAGGAGGAGGAGGAGGAGGAGGAATGAGGAGGAGGAGGAGGAGGAGGAAGAGTGAAGAGGAGGAGGAGGAGGAGGAGGAATTATATGACTAGTATAAAATAGAGACAAAGCAATACGAAGACTACTATATAATCGCTTTATTCATCAACTAATAGCACTGCACAAATAATGAGAGAAAACTGCTTATGTGAAATACATCTCCATTGTCGTGGGTATCATTTCGACATCTAGTCTTCCATTCAATGTTTATGTACGAATATTTCCACTGGGAGGTTTATAAAGGAATGCAAAAATGTCTCTCATAGAGTTATGATATAGGTATGACAACTTGAAATGTCGTAAAGAGGTGTTTGACGAGGTTTGGCGGACACACAGTCTATACAACGGTATAAGTTTCGTCTCTAGGACGATTCTCGGGGAATTACAGGGGTCTTTATTGGGAATGAACGTTTTCGGAGCCCTCGTTGTCACTCAAAGTCGATTGAAGAAGATAATTTCCAGTTTCCAGCTGCGTCTCTATGAAGCTTTGAAATGCCACATGCAATGTCAGCAGATTCTGGGCACGGGTAGTTGTGTTGGTATCGTCTTCGGATCCTATCTGTTTCTTATGCAGTAGAAGACATACTCGGGTCAACAATTGGATGTCATCTAAGAGCGTGATAAGATGACAACGCATGCGTTGATACTGAGAGGCACCACCTTGAGGTGTATTGATAATAGCATCGAGTTGAACGTGGGTTCTACGTAACGCTTCGGCTAGAATATCCCCATCGTGGGGTTCAAAGTTTACATCGGTCAGCGTGGGCTCGGTAGCGTTCATGGTGAGATATAGAAGATGTTGCCGTGTGGGCTAGCCTTATAGATTCGCAGACGGGAAACCATTGGCTATAGCAGTCGATGAAGATCTTCATCGACTGCTATAGCCAATGGTTTCCCGTCTGCGAGTAAGTAAACGGAGCGTTTTCCGACGCCGAATAGAGGCGAAACTTACGGGGATACGATAAATTCGTATAGGAGCTTTACGGTAGATCCCTATACGAGGAATACAACGCCGCAAACAGCGTGCGCGTATGTCGCTTATTTCGCGAGAAATCGCCGAATCACGTGACACCGATTATCGTCGAATTGCGGCGAAAGTTACCGTCGGGCGATAAAATTGTATAGGACATTTATCGCGCATCTATACGAGAGGAATACGACGCCGTAAGCCACGAGTCTCTATCCGTCTTAGTTTCCGAGATATCGCCATTACGACGTCATCGGCTTCCCCGGCTTCCCTGTTTCAGAACCCCCCTTTTACATTCTACTCATATTATAGATAGCTCATAGTACATGTAGATCTAATAGACTGATTACGACGTACGAGCGAGCGCACACATGCATGTGTGCTTTAATATAGATATAATTAAAAATATATTTTGGAAGCTGACGTCTTAGAACAACAACAACGACCACCGAAAGCCAACAAATACCCTGACGCTTCCGTGAGAAGAAGTTTTTCAAAGTTGCTTGGCGCTTCTGACAATGATTTATAAAATACATGTACATGTAAAGTGATACTCGTGGCTCGGTAAAACTTCGCAGCAGACGAAATAACAACCTCCATTCTCCGATAAAATGATTTGCTTCCTTCATGCATCGTGGCATATACAGCTCGGGAAGCGTGGCGTGGACTATTAGGGAAAACATGGCGGAGCTACCTGGAAACGTATAATGCCGACATATTTTGGCAAGTACCATTAAAGTTACTGATATTTTCGAGTGCTGGGCGGCCGAAGTTAGTCCCAGGCGCTTAAAAGTCACAGTGAAGCGTACAATCAAGGGTTCCCGATGGGCATGACAGTGCACTCGAGTCATCAATAAATAATAAAAAAGTAATTATAAATTAAATTTTCATCAGAATTCGATCAGCTCAGAACTTGCTGGTAACAATGCACGTTCATGCCAAAAATCAAGGTTCTAATGTTAACGGTTCTCCTTATTTTGCCGACGAAAGGATTCGGATGGACTGACGCACTCACTCACTCACTCATTACCGGACAATTTGCGATCTGTAGCCTACTTCGTAGGAATATTGAGATCTAGCACACCAAAGTTTACAAAGATTTCAGATTTATTTTCATAAAAATATTCCACAAAGCAGTCTCATATTTACTCAGAAGAACCTCAATTAAACAGAGTCTCAGATCTATTGCAAGTTGAAATATTAACTGATATACCGTACCAGTTATAATGGGATATGGACAATAGCTGATGGACAAAAGCCCCAGCAGGAAGAAAAAAAATACATCTCTTGAAATCTAATGAAAAGGCGTGATGCGCATGTTTACTGTAAAAAGACGAATTATATGGCTTGAGAACATGCTGATTATCTTCAGTAGGCCTTCTTGAGATTTTACATTGTCAATACAAAAATCACAAAAAAAATCAGACTTTTGGGTCTAGACCCAATGTCTGTAGCCAATAGTGATAATGTTTAGATTTACCTGTAGATGTGAACTGGACTAACGAAAACCAGTATGGCAGTACTGTTGATTTATCAATTCCTGTGAACCCTTATTGTTTTATTAAATGTTTCCCGTAGTATTGTTCAAACGTTAATTAGAAGTGACAGTGTGTGAATCAAATGGTGTTTTTTCATTATTATTTTAGTTCAACGTTTAGATAACCCAAACTTATGAATAGGAAAGATTCAACATTAAAATGACCTTTTAAAGTTTGATAAAAAATTATTAAGAAAAATATTCAACATTATCCCCCGATAATGTCAATTAAAAAAATGATAATCATAGGACAATATTTATTTTTAACGGTCAATTCAAAAAGCACGGAACATTTATACACAATGTAATAAAATTATTAGTTGATGTAGAATTTTTTATTGATATTTTTTTAATTAATTACTTTATTGGGATGGAAACTATACGGCTTTTGTTCATGAGGCTTTCTTCTGCTAGGGTCTTTTTCCTGAATTGAGTTAAAATAACGTTGATTCAACAATTTTGGCCAGATCTCAGTGAGAATTCACTTACATATGAGAATTCAAATCTGAGTTACATGTAGACTATTTTTTTAACAGATATTGTCCAATGCAGTTTAGGGTCCTATTTTCTTCTTCAAATTATGTTCTACATATATATTTCGGAAAATGCATTGTTCTGCTCGTGTTTCACACGAGTTTTCATTGATAACTTTTGTCTGGTACTGCAAAACTAGCTTGTATTGTTTGGATTGGAGCGATATGCAAGAGGAGGGAAAAATTGACGTCTGGTGACTAAAAACCAACCATATGACTCTACAGGAAAGCATTCGTCGACACATTCAGACCCGAGAATTCGGTGGATTCTCGGATGTAGCCTTAGTATATCAGCCAAGCTTTTATTGTAGTTGTTCACGTGGAGACCATTGAAGTACCCACGCGGCCCCTAGCACCGGCTCAAGCGGAATTAGATACGCTAGCTGTTTTATATACCAGTCCTGACCTCGAAGATAAGATCTTGGGATTCACATGCAGTGTGTATGAACCATCGCCTATGAAGATTAAAACTGATGGAAATACGATGGGATTTGATGAAAAGATAAATAAATCCAAGCTAGTTCTTTGTGAGTGACAGGCAGACAAAACTATTATTATGAACCTGAGCTTTATTTCTTTCAATATTGTCCGTCTCGTAGAGACGGTATAACTTCCCGCAAAAAAATGTTGTATAACCTTGAATGAATTTGTCACATTCCACATGGGATAGATGTGAATAGGCCATATGCAGGTCCTTCACCGATAGTGTTGAGGAGGGGATAATTAACAATGCCGCCTTGTTAATTTTTCTATATAGTTAATGGTCTTACTATGATGTCCCACTTGAACTATCGGTAGTTTCAACCAAATACCCCGTTAAATGTGGATAGGTTTCATTCACAGCATGACTGACCTTTCTTATAACGTCCCATGAATTCACAAGTTTGTCATGACTAATAAAAATCTCCCAATCTTAGAAACTATAAAGTGTTTTCTCAAACAAAGAAAAGGCAAACCAATCAACAAAAAGCTCTGACAGCCCTAAAGGATCCCACAAATTACCGACAAAGGAGACCAATTTCCTCAGAGCTCTGCGTGGCGAAAAAAATGATACGTGTGCCTGGTTTATGTATTTTCGGTAGATTCATAGTTCATAACGGATTTCTCTGTCAATAGTCGAGAGCCTTCTTCCATGTGATACTATGACACGATGACGATTGCTAGCTTAACCATGCGAACTACCAGAAGACAACAGACAACTTTCTTCAGATTTATATCCGATTAATTTTAGGATGACACTTTCTTGATAAAGCACAAATACTTATGATGGCTGGGCCACTCCAGTGCGAGATTCGATTTTGTGAGAATCAGATACGGTAGATACAAAGAGAATTCATTTTACGGAAATTTAAAACGAAAATTGGACAAATCGGGAGTTATTTTTGCGTCGGTACGATTTGCCCGGGTTCTCCACCATGTTATGTTAGCATGGTGCAAGTCCGCAGCTCCATCGATGCATGGCTTATATTAGGATTAAGACAGTTGTGGATCGGATTCGATTCATTTGAAACATGCTGTATGAACCTCGGTCTTGGAGGAAATATACCGAACAAAAAATATTGCTGACCGCGACATTAAATCTAATTCTCTCGTTTTCGAGAAAAAAATAATTTGGTCGTCGGCGGGAATCGATTTCACGACCCTTTATTTCCGAATTATTATATAAGGAATAACAAGTATACATTATTTATTTCAAACGCAAGTATTGAGTTGTGGGTTTCTGTCCAGTGTCCAGAGATTGAAGCTCTACTGTGTTGGGAGATTAATTTCTCTTCGTTCATAACTCTTATTACGTTATAGTTTCATGATTATGGACAACGAGAAAGTTTTTCAATCCCTTCATATAGGCAGTCTGGTCTCACCATAGATCACATGAGACAGAACTTTGTCAGTTCATATATGAAGAGTTCCACTGTTTTCACCATCTCAAAACTTGAACATTAATATTACCAGTGTTCCTATTTAATTGTTCTACTTTTTTTGAAATTATCAACCGATTTCAATTCATTATGTTCCTATAATTGTTCTATTTTTCACACACAAAATGCATGAATCGTGCTGACAGAAACATGATTTACGTCATCTACCTACCTTTGCGATATACTATAGTTCTCTCAACTTGGATACATTCTTTTCTGATAATGATTTTATATACGAAAAATACTAGCTTATTTACGCGGATGTTTGCTTTCCGTCACTGTTTATTGACCGTGTGATCAGACGCCTCTGTTCGTACAAACGGTTCCGAATGGTATGGCAAAGCTCGATTTTGACAGTAATTTATATTTGCAACTACAAAAGCATGTTCTTTCAAAGTATCAAGAATGTGAGTTTTGTTGTAATTATTAGTCCTACACATTCAGCTACATGTATATCTGTGCTATTCTTCCTGCAATGAGACAATGTTTGTACGTGGTATCAATGAGAAAAAATTATATGCGACAATGATAAAGTAGAATTCATCTGAGCCAGGTGTTTATTGTTACACTGTCCTATGGAGTCCGTGATGGGGTCTCGGACTCTACCCGTGGGGTTCCCGGGTGTGAAAAAGAATAGGACCCTACCCGTGGCGTTCCCGGTGTGAAAAAGAATAGGATCCTACCCGTGGGGTTCCGGATCTGAAAAGGAATAGCACGCTACCATGGGGTTCCCGGGTGTAGGAATGAATAGGACCCTACCCGAGGGGTTCCTGGGCCTGAAAAGTAATAGGATCCAAACGTCGTGATATGACTGAAATATAGTTGAAAGCGACGTTAATTTATATTCACTCACTCACTGCCATGTTATCACCACAATTATAACATGCCAGATCATGATTAAGGGATATGTGAACGTACATATATCTCTTTTGGTTCCCCGATCTGTCAAGATAAAGAGTGTGGATTAACGAAGGAAATGATTGACCGCCATCGAACATGACGACTACATATTTATTATACATGTAGTTGAATTTGGACGCCGGCAATGACTCACAATTCATCCGATCTATAGGTCTGTATTCATACAAGGCGGCCTTGTTTGCAAGAAGGCACCCACATGCTGTAACTATATAATTACGACAAGGTCATATCCATATAACGTATGAACTAAATAGGGAATGACAATCTATTAAACATTCTGATGGATGGACTGTTTGCATGTGCATGTACTTTGGCTCAGTACATACGTGCAGATGGATGTCTTTGTTCGGAGAATTCTCACATCATTTAGACAAAGTGTGAGGATTCTGTATCACAGAAGACACATTACGTTAAAGTCAGTTAACTCGAAGCTTCCCAATACCGTCCCAGAGTGCGCTCTGAGGCGTTCCCGCACCACACGCCCTCAATCAGTTTTTTGTTTGTTGGGGGAGGGTTTTAGTGTGAAGTGTCAAAATATGGGATCTCTATATTTAACCCCATTCTTAGTAAATAAAACATGGAGTTATGTATAGAGACACCATATTTTGCCCTAAAACCACCGCCCTCCCAAGACTCTTGTTCTGAGAACCTGTGCCCGCACTGAGCTTCACCTCACCTCACCTCACCTCACCTGGGTATTCTGTTTTCATTTCCCCTTATGATAAAACATAGAGACATCTTCCTAATCCGTTATAACTGGTATACATTTGGTAAATATGAATCAAATTATCCCACTTTTTGAAGAAAGTACCATTATGCTTAAATCTTAATGAATACATTGGCAAAATTAAGTTGAAAATATGTGAGATATCGCTAATTATAGATATTGCCACGCGTTGGAGCGTAGGAGGAAGGGAAAATCAAGTATCGGTAACCAGAACACCACCGATGAAGCCCACAGCGAGTTACCCCTCCGTTGCGTACTCCATCTGAGACCGGTATCGGAACGTCTCCACTGCTTTCACACCAAGCAGCAGCAGGGGCCTCACAGACAGCAATAGGTATCGACAAGCTTTCCTATCACATATGGTGCTTGTCTAAATACGGGTCGAATTTATGATGCTGGTATAGAGAGGTCGGGTTGATGGTGGTGGTATAGAGCTAGGTCGGGTTTATGATGCGGGTGTATTGACATGTTGGGTTCATGGTGCTGGTATGTAGACAGGTCGGATTTATGTTGCTGGTGTATAGACAGGTCGGGTTTATGAAGCTGGTTTACAAATAGGCCGGGTTTATGAAGCTGATGTATAGACAGGTCGAGTTTATGATGGTGGTATAGAGAGGTCGGGTTAATGGTGGTGGTATAGAGCTAGGTCGGGTTTATGATGCGAGTGTATTGACATGTTGGGTTCATGGTGCTGGTATGTAGACAGGTCGGATTTATGTTGCTGGTGTATAGACAGGTCGGGTTTATGAAGCTGGTTTACAGATAGGCCGGGTTTATGAAGCTGATGTATAGACAGGTCGAGTTTATGATGGTGGTATAGAGAGGTCGGGTTAATGGTGGTGGTATAGAGCTAGGTCGGGTTTATGATGCGAGTGTATTGACATGTTGGGTTCATGGTGCTGGTATGTAGACAGGTCGGATTTATGTTGCTGGTGTATAGACAGGTCGGGTTTATGAAGCTGATTTACAGATAGGCCGGGTTTATGAAGCTGATGTATAGACAGGTCGGGTTAATGGTGGTGGTATAGAGCTAGGTCGGGTTTATGATGCGGGTGTATTGACTGGTTGGGTTCATGGCGCTGGTATGTAGACAGGTCGGGTTTATGTTGCTGGTGTATAGACAGGTCGGGTTTATGAAGCTGGTTTACAGATAGGCCGGATTGATGAAGCTGATGTATAGACAGGTCGGGTTTATGATGCTAGAGTATAGACTGGTCGGGTTTATGAAGCTGGTTTATAGACAGGTCGAGTTAATGATGCTGGTGTATAGACAGGTCGGGTTTATGAAGCTGGTTCACAGATAGGCCGGGTTGATGAAGCTGATGTATAGACAGGTCGGGTTTATGATGCTAGAGTATAGACAGGTCGGGTTTATGAAGCTGGTTTACAGATAGGCCGGGTTTATGAAGCTGATGTATAGACAAGTCGAGTTTATGATGGTGGTATAGAGAGGTCGGGTTAATGGTGGTGGTATAGAGCTAGGTCGGGTTTATGATGTGGGTGTATTGACTGGTTGGGTTCATGGCGCTGGTATGTAGACAGGTCGGGTTTATGTTGCTGGTGTATAGACAGGTCGGGTTTATGAAGCTGGTTTACAGATAGGCCGGGTTGATGAAGCTGATGTATAGACAGGTCGGGTTTATGAGGCTAGAGTATAGACAGGTCGGGTTTATGAAGCTGGTTAAAAGACAGGTCGGGTTTATGAAGCTGGTTTATAGAGAGGTTGGATTTTTGATGCTAATGTATAGACATGTCGGGTCAATGATGCTGGTGTATAAACATGTCGGGGTTATAAAGTTGATGTATCGACAGGACGGGTTTATGCTGTTGGTGTATAAACAGATCGGGTTAATGAGGCTAGTGTTTAGACATGTCTGGTTTATGATGCTAAAGTCTGTCCATTTTAATTAGTCGTCTACTTTGGAGCTTGTCAAAAATCAATAGTTATCCCTGCAACAATTTTCTTTTTTGCAGCGTGTATAACAAACTGAACTCTGTGATATCGATAATATATCACGCTTGATCTAACTTTTGAATTCTCTCCATATAAAACGCCAGTACAGTTGTTTATGTACCGGGCCTCAATTACATAGGCGAGACGTAATAATGTATTCATGCTCACTGGCACAAAGGTCATTGATGCCGAATACAGTAATAACAGGCGGTCAGTGGGAGTGTCGCTTATATCCCATGCCCAGTGAAATGGCCAAATGATAAACCGCGCACACATCTATGACCATACACGGAATTGCTGACCTTTGTACTAGACAGCACGAATACATTATGACGTCTCCCTATGTAATTGAGTCCCGGTACGTGAAACAACTGTACTGGAGTTTTATATGGAGAGAATTACAAAGTTATTTCACGCGTGATATATCATCGATATCACAGAGAAATGGTAGTCATTTTGTAGAGTTCAGTTTGTTCTACACGAAGCAAAAAAGAAAATTTGTGTGGAGTTAACCGCTGATTATTGACCAAAGTAGACGACTAATTAAAATGGACAGACTATAGTATGAACGTTTTCCTTTATTTAAGGGTTACGTTCATATACCTGGGGGTATATCTGGCTTGATCTTCACGCCAGGAAAGGAGACGTTGCCTTGCTCGAGGTACCAAGCTATTCTTGCCTTTTTTGGCCGATAGCTATAGGAATCCACCTATCGCCTGACCAAACGTTTGTTTGCCACTATGACTACTGCAAACGAAACAAACCCTTGTATACAATTTACCATTCTTTATTATGTCGTATTACAATATTTCTATACTAAAAAAGCATTAATGTACTATACTAATACATATCTGAACTTCGTAATTATAACCTCCCTCTCAGAATAACCCACACTCTATGTGCACTTCACCTCGTTTGTTTCTCGTGGATGTTACCGCATTTTGCGGTTGGGCTAGTTGCATGCTGCAGCAACTTGATCGACCTTCCGGATCTACTTGCGGGTTGATATCGTGACTTTTCTTTTCTCGCATTTGGAACATATCAAAGTACATGAATACGACTTTTGTAACTGTCCGTAATCACGTGACGTATACGTTCACAGGAATGTGTGGCTAATAAAACATTAATACAGATTGTGCCATAACTCTTGTCACGACCGTTTGGACTGAATCGCGTGCAGATACCAGTAGTAATTTCAGCTACTATCAGTTAAACATTATGACTATGAAATTATGCTTACAGACTGCTCTCTGTCAACACTGGTTAAATCCTGTTTTCCAGCGTCCTTTCGAGCGCACTCTTAACTGATAATTCTAACTTTAGTCTGTTTAACATGAAGTGTTGACTCCGGAATTTTTCTCTGGAGACCTCTAGAACCCTTACTACTTGTGGAGAACAGAGCTTATTTATATGATTCTTGACCACTCCTCCATGCTTCAGGTTACCTGACCCCCCTATCTCAGATTGCTCTGTCAGATTTTGATTTTTATGTAATCTATGGTAATATATTTACATTATATGGGCATGATTCGCCCAAGCAAAAGTTTAAAGATATCCTTCCGATGTCCGACCAACGTACACATCCTAAAGAAAGAGTTCTTGAGCTCATCCTTGATATTGTCTGTATTTTCTGTTTATCGTGATATTGTTTTCTTTCTTGAGCCTCTTACTTTAACAATAGATATGTTACAATACTCTTTTGTATCTTAAAGTTTTATCTTACAGCGTTTTGCTTGTCCCAGTGTCTCGCGCGTAAATATGCAGGGGGTTGTCCTCGAGTGATTTGACTTGACCACTGCTGCGAACCTGTTCTTCTTCTAGGAGACGTCTTAGTTCGATAGAGGCGCTATAATACATCTCCCTAGTATAATCCGTGGCGTGTCCTACTCCTACTCACCTACTCCTAGTCCACTTTACTCACTGCACAGCGGGTCGCAAAGGTGTGGCGCGGGATAGGCTGGGCCGCGAGACCTGGGGTTTTCGCTACCTGAGATTCCATGGGCCAGGCTTGCACCCTACACTAGAATGGGTCGACTGCGCATGCGCGATGAGTAGTAGTATAGAAAGGGCACGCGATCTCCCTATCCCTATAGGTGTGGCGCGGGATAGGGTGGGCCGCGAGACCTGGGGTTTTCGCTACCTGAGATTCCATGGGCCAGGCTTGCACCCTACACTAGAATGGGTCGACTGCGCATGCACGATGAGTAGTATAGAAAGGGCACACGATCTCTCTATCCCTATAAACTAACCCATGGGGGTGAATGAGCCATCGGGTGAAATCCGTGGCGTATGAGGGTCGGCTCATGTGGGTTTCACTTCTTAAGGGTCGGCTCATGTGGGTTTCACTTCTTAATCCGGTGGGGTGGGGACATGCCCCTGAGGGCAGTGGGTGGGTTAATGAAAGCTCGTTCTTTTAATCACTCACTTGTTCGTAATGTTTCCGTAAAATATTCTTAACAAACCCTGTTGCAAGGCATGTTAATTTTGTGCCGAGTTCGAGTGCACCATTTCCCGTTAATTTACGGTACGGTGAGGTCCTTCGTCATCTGCACCAAGAAAATGCTTTGCCATAATCACTGATACTAAAGATACTTGAATCCTGACCCTGTCGTACGGATGACTTTGGGATGTCAAACGTTCGTATCTCGGGTGTGTGCTTGCATGCTCATCACGTGCGCAGTTGTGATCGTCCAATCGCTGAATGGAATTCACACGTGTTGTTCGGGTAGATGCTCGACCAGCTAATCAGCTGACTGTCCACGTGCTGCCCTTTTTGGCGTTAGAGGTGGACCCCAAACATCAGCCCCTGTTGATCTGTTTTTACAGTTATTCAGGTTCTAAAGGTGAAAGGTAAGCATCTACTTTTCTCGAGTATTGTTCTTTTGTTAGTCTTTTTTTGCCCGGAATGAACTGGAACAATGCAAGGACTTTATATGGTTAAAACACATTACCCGTGTGACCTCTTCGCCGAGGCTCAACAAGTCGTATTTAGTTTTATTCTTCGAAAGCCGTAGGCGAAGCTTGGGAGGCTCGGTGGCCGTTTTGTTGGAGCTTAAATAATACACGACTCCATGATTCCGCTGCTGAGTGACCTACTTCCAAGTGGAACGTAAACAAAGCCACGTGGCGTGCTATAGCATTGCTGAGGTGGGATAATCGAGGTATTTTAAATAGCTGCTGTGTGCAAGATTAAGGATAGCTGTCTCCTTAGAGGCAGTTTTTGCACCCCAGTGACAATTTGTCATCTGTATCAATAAATATACAGGATAACCATAATACACTATATATTTTATGAAAGCGTACATCGTACGGATTCGAACTATATGATTTGTGTAACCGACGCTGCTACTGTGTAGAAAATATTCCAATTTTAAAAAATTAAAATGAAAACAATAGCGTCCATTTTTCAATTGAAATTTCATGAAAACTGTTGGTCTTGTTTCAACTTTGATGGTATACCTTGATAGGAGACAATTCGAACTAGTAAACGTTGCCTCATTTTTTTTTATTTTTGCCTGGTTTTGTTTTTACAGCTATTTTACTAAAATATATTGAAAAAAACGTACTATGTTTTGGTCGTTTGTCTTAAAAGTTGAATAATTAAAAAACTAATCCGAACTTACACAAGTGAGATAAAGTTTACTAGATCACCTTGTAAGTAACAAGCATGCCAAATTTCAAAAGCGTAGCATAGATACTTTTCGAGAAATAAACGTTTAAATCTTGGATTTTGTACAAAAATGAAAGGCTAGAAATCGGGCAAAATGTGTCCAGCTATACATCTGATGAATTAATCCAAATTTTTTGCTTGAATTCTATTGTCAAATACATATTTAATCTGTCTAATGGGACCTACTCGAATTCCTTTTTATTCTGGATAACTATTACACTAATTTTTTTTTTCATCTATGCGGTTTAAAGTCCAATTTAAACTTTAAAAACTTGCTAAAACTTGTTCAGACCTGTGTAGATCACTTCACGGCGGGTATCTGAGTGAAGTGTGACTTTTATAATTAGAAACAAAAATACGGATGTTTGCATGGTTTTGATCAGAAGGGGGTAGATTAATGTAAATAAGTAGAACTAATAGATAATTAGCTTACCATAATACTGTTTTGGAAATAAGTTTTGGAAAGGGAAATTTAACAACCAAAAATAATAGTAGCCAAGCTCAAGCTAAGGCAATCTGTTTAATTGTTCCAGTGCCTCGGAAACTAAATTTATAATCCTAATATTGAAGCACTTCTATTTATAATTTTGATTTCATTTTTTCACCAAATGTTAGAGAACATAGTGAATATTTGAATGAAGAAATAATAAAAAATGACCAATTTTGACCCTCTAAGGGGACAGCTATCCTTAAAGATCTCTTGGACTCGTACATGCGACGTTTTCTTCTTTGATGTTACCAGAAGTAATCTGTTTGTCTAGAAATCATTACACTTAAGCTACTTAAGAGTGAAAATAGGACTTTTTCATCACTGTTTATCATGGTGTTGTGGTTGTATACGCATATGTATATGATATAGTTCTAACCATAATAAACAATTGATACGACATTTAATCACCGGAATATATATATATTTAAAATAAAAATATTTATACATTTTTTCACTCAAATATATACTAAACATTACAGTGTTAGTGATTGTGTGGCTATATACCGTACACACTAATATTAATGAAAGCATTATATAGCTAGGCTACTACCCTCCACCACACAGCAACAACAATAATCCTTACCAGTATAATCATGAGAATAACTAATGTAAAACTGGAAACCAAAAATAGCAATACAAAAAATGATATTCTCATAAGGTTGAGGGAAATGAAACAGAAATTCAACCGATTATGCCATTTCTCCTAGTATTACCAGTACTAAAGATTAGTGGGCCTAGATAATTCATTTTACACAGTAAGAAGTAGGCATGACGCACTCTGAACTTAGTTTACTAGCCCCCTATTCCTCTTAAGATTGGTCATGTCAACTTCATCCACGAGTCAATCAAAATTAACACTTTTATTATAGATGATAGTGTGACGTAATAATAAATTTCCTGGTCCAAAAGATTTTCCAGAACACTTTGATGTGTGTCTTTGACGTTATAGAGATCACATTTCTTTCCTCGAGTCATGCTGTCCATACTCACAACCTCCGTTTGACTCGTGTTGATCAGTGGACTCCATGACCAAATTGTTAACTTCCGCCTTGGATATTTAGGTCATGCATACTCGTCGGGCTACTGGTCCATTTTGAAGAGAAATAGTGTGTTATTGTACCAAAGAATGTTTCATCGTAGAGCACTCTGAACCCACACAACAATTTCGAGAGTTGTGCGATCAACGTTTTCACGTTTCAGACCACGTTGGTACCTGCTTTGCAAATTGACAATGAAACCTGCATTTATAAACCAATTGTCATGATTGTCTACTCGCATTCGCAAATAGTAATGACGAGGTGTTAATTGAAGTGATTATTTAACATGACAATCACCTTATCCATCTTACTGTAGATATCGACAGTATAAGTACATGTAGTTGGCCAAGGTTCATAAACTATCACTCGCAAATTGAGGTAATTATAATAACACTACCAATGTGGGGGTCAATGCATAGCACAAATATTTTCATATTAGGGCAACAGCATTATCCTAAATAAAGACCCCAATATTACCTGAATTTCGCAAATATCGAGAAATACACTATTCGAATCTAGTGGAAGCTGAGGTGGCCGAGTGATTCAGGGCGCTTGCATTTACTGCTGGCAATTTGGTGCCAAAGTCTGAGAGCGCAGGTTCGAACCTCCACGGGGTCGACCCCATCCAGCTCTAGTTTTTGTGCTTTACCAAGAAAGTCTCATTCTAAAAATAATTGATTAATAATCGAATCTACTTATAAACAATGTTTTATTAAAATGATAAGTTGAACCAGCCATAGATTACATCCCAAAACCTATAGGCTCTAGTTGTTATCCAACTGTTCTCCAAGAGTAAACCCATTTTGTGACGTACTGATTTGTTTACTGACATAATTACAAGTCATTGACTTGAGAACGATACTAGTACCTGTATCGAAACGTCGTCCTGAATAAACTAGAAGTTGTTATCCATAAGCAATTTGTTTATTTATCTACTTCCCAACTTCTAAATGCCACTTAAGGAAATAATTACAAGGATTGCATTAAAACTGTGGATGCAAGCCTGCTGCTAATTGCTGAATTTTCCTCTATATATTTTTATATAATATCGCCAGCTTGCCTTTCGTTAATCAAGCAGATGTTTTATCTTTCAATTTTATCCGTGTAACCTTGGGCAACAACAATCTGCATGCAGCTGTTCCTTTATCTTTCTCTTTCGTCTACGTCTTGTTATTTACGTGTATTGTCTGTCGTATCGCCAACTTCCTCTTGAAAGCTTGTATTTGTAAAGACCAGCAATTTGATTTTATCTTTCAATTACAACGCATATAAGGGAAGTGGGACGAGGTGCCGACATACTGACAGAGCCACATGACTTCACAGTATAGTCTTCTGGTTAACTTATTCTAAAGCACATATCAAGAATCTTACGATTCGTGATATGTGTTGTATGTCAGCTACGCTTTTATTGTACCTGTGGCAACTTGGATGATATGACCACACGGCCCCTAGCACCGGCATAAGCGGTATTAGATACAATCTAGAGAGCTATGATGGAAATGCTCTGACAACTCGTATATTGGTAATTGGTGAGCTGTTTTGCTATGACAATCGTACACTGGCGATTATCACTATCAGGTCACAAGCTGAAGAAAGATTCTTTCTTCCTGCCACACTCTGTCATATATATACCACACCGAGAACTTTCCAGAAAATGATGTACATCAAGCAATAAAGAAGTGCTTGGAAAATTCCAGGATCTCCCTGATCACGCTAGCACTTGCTGCAAAGTTCTCCACAGTTTTATGTCAAAAATAGAAATAAACAAGAAGCGCAGAGTGAGGTCATTGCCTTCCTACAAAGGATAAACTTGATTACAATTTACGGCTGACAAGGTCACACCGTCCTTTATCCGATTAACTACAATAGAGAAAACAAAGGAGGGCAAGAGTATGGCATCATAACCACACCTTATCATTTAGCCTTCAACCATCTTGTCTGGCGGACAATTTTTCCACTCTTTATATCACCAGAAAATAGGCCACCAACTTCTTATTACAATTGAATTAATCAGCCAGGAGTTTATTGTTCTATTTTCAATGACGTCATCACTAGTAGGAGTATTCCTTCGGGTATGGACTCGGATATTCTTCCTGGAATGGCTAACGAATATTGGAACTTTCGCGTTCCAATTCTAATATCAGGCGCAATTGGTGTACCGTACATTTAGACGAACATTTATGTTAAGGCGCAATTCCCAAAAATGAGCACGGATTTAATCAATCTTGGCGTAGTTATAAATATAGGCCTAGAAATTAATCGCAATTTCAAAATGAGACGTAAGTTATCAGTTGAGCCACGATGCGTTGGCGTAAAATACGATTATGCGCAATGTACGATTATTTACGCAACAATGTCTGTAGACGCCTCAATGTCCTTGCTGAGGTGAATGTTCCCAACATCCTTCATTGCACAAGTCTGAAATACAAAACAAAAGTAAAAGAACACGTGTAAAAAATATTGCCTAGAAGGGTCACTAAATTGTTCGTCACTATGCAACTGGCTAGAATACTCGATATTCATGACCGTGTCCCCCTCAGTGAGAGAATTAGATATCAAAAGATTTTCATAGATTAGAGGTATAACCTAACGATCTAGGTTCTTGTTCAGAATTCTGAACTGAAATTTCGTCACCGCATGAAACGCTTGTGAAGATAATGCCAAAATGTGAAATCTGACAAACATTGAGTTTATGCAATGTGTTTTGGTGATGCCATTAAGTGGATCCATGGTACTGAGCCAACCTAGTGCCAAAATAGTTCCAGATCTACAATTTCGATCCATTTGAAACCTATATTCTGTAACCATTCCAAACAATTCCAGAAATCATGTTACCATAGCAGCAGATTTCTTAGGGCTTTTATTTTGGAATTTTTAATTGACTATGACGTTCAAAGACTTCGGATTGTTGCTATTCATTGAAATAATCACGAAAAATTAAACGCTTAGTTACGGGTTGATATGGTAACCGTATTCCAGAAGCTATATTAAGCCAGTTACATCTGACTATAATGTAATTAGGATGCAAGAATCATAATCATAAGTATTATTGATCAGATATGCCAATATGTCTATCTTACTATCTCTAGTTTACTTTTTGACATCATAAAGTTCATTCACACATCACATAATTCGTAGCGAACCCCATAACCTTTCAGGTGCAATATATTGGCAATCATAGGAATATTTCGATGACGTGAACACCAAAATTCGCAGAACGAAGACGGCAATCGCATCGCTTGCTCTTTAAAATTTTCCCATGGACTTCCTTTTTAAGAAGTTAGCATACCTGTTCTTCGTGCTCAGCGACCAAATTTTCATCTTCAGTCTGGGGCTTTTTCGCTTGGAATCTGATGAACGGGCGAATGAGATGTGATACGAATCGAGGGTCGAGTTCCTTCGGATTAGTTGGGCCTGAAAACAAATCACAAACACACTCATCAGTACCGTTACGGTGATTTTTATTTTTTATTTTTTTTATTTTTTTTTTATTTTTATTTTTTTCCCCATTTTATACTAATAGTCTAAAAACATTTGATGATGCATAATATAATACTTGTCCGTGATAAGAATTTCACGTGATGAACATCATAAATTAAGGTCTTGCTGTCATCATATAGAAACAGTTGACCCGCTTCTCTCTTGCAGTAAACGATCTTCTGTTCTTTTAAGATTTAAGTATATGCATGTTTGGAATTGATGCTATTTGTCGCACGAAAAAAAAGGTAATTCGATTATTGAAGAGGCAATTCTGTTGCGGACGACGGCTGAATACCGACTGCGGGTCAGTCGCTTGTACGCAGACGGAGAGCGGATCATTTGGCCATGAGGATGTGATAGAAATTCTTTCTATTAACATTTTGCTGTTGACACGGAAGACTTCTGGTGAAGCTTCTATATATGTCACCATCTTCATACCCAAGTCGACTTCTCCGTTACTCTCTAAAAAAAGTTGAGTAAAATTTCACTCGAGTAAGAGTGAAATTGAGATTTTCACTCAACTTGAGTGAGATTTCCACTCAACTTAAGTGAGATTTTCACTCAACTTGAGTTACTTTTCACTCAACTTGAGTGACATTCACTCAAGTATAAGAGTGGAAATTGATCCCACTCAAGTTGAGTGAACTTGAGTGGTTTTAACTCAAGTTGAGTGAAAAGTAACTCAAGTTTGAGTGAACAGGTAGATTTCACTCAAACTTGAGTGGAACAGTTCACTCAAGTTTTTTTAGAGAGTACGATACCACTGAAATTCTAAGAGTAAACGGAGAAAGTGGATGTCAGTTGTGAGCTGCATGCAACTTTCGCCTCACTTGGACCAAATGGTCATGGTCTCAAACAACACGAGCAGAGTTCGGTGTAGTCATACCTACCTGTTAGAAGGCTTACTGATAAACCCACGAGTATCGAAATCATCAAGCCGATGAAAACATACCAGTAATGAGAAATGGCATAAAGATTCTCCAATCCGACCCTGAAAATGGAAAGACATGTGTACTCTGCATCTGTTCAGTTCTCATTTTTGTGTTTGTTCTCTTTAAGCAGTGGGCTTGATTGTTTCTTTTCCCGCATCAGTGGACTTGCTATATCAAATTAACAATAAGTTATTGACAAGTAACTCTTGCTAAATGAAGCTCTAAAAACTATTACTGTAGGGAAGATACCCGTGTTGGAATCGAACAAGCACCAAATCACTTCCTAGATAGCTCCACGAACTTACTGCCTTTAAAAGAGTCGGAAGTTTGATGGGAGTCGAGATTGCATTCACTAGCCATCCATGTTCTTGAAAATGTCCATGTCCTTCGGATTCATAGTTATAAGGGTGTCTGAACTAGTGTTCGCGTTCGTTGTTGATGATTTTTTGTCTGACTCAAAAAAACACCTGCATACTATAAATTACCCTTCAGTAGGAAGATCCGTGAGTACCGGCCCATCATAAGACATAGAAGACCAAGGGTAGAAGTTCGGGTTGGTGGTATTAAATGGTGTGGCGTTCACAGAACATCCGTTAGAGGGAGCTGGGGGTAACCAAGGAACCTTAACAGAAAGACGGCCCATCGATATCCAAAACACAAAGATGGCTGATGACAGAGAACCGGCAATAGCACCCTAAAAATATACGAGAATTATTTTTGTTACATTCCGATCATACTCTCCGCATAAAAATGTAATCCCAGATGGTCGGACCGGAAAAACATTTATAAATGACAGACCTGGTGAAACATGGTCCAAACATTTCCTGAGGCGACACCCTCAGATTGCGTCTCGTATACTGCTGAAACAATATCAACGGCTAGAGCATGTGTAAACGAGGCAAATCTACGAAACTGATTTCGTGACATGGAATCTTTTCTAGAACTGAAAGGACATGTTGATCTCCTCCAAGACGGTCGCAGGCTATTGTCACATTAGCTGGCGACCTGACAACCGCTAATGACAGAATTTGTAGTTGCTACACTGCATTGATGACCTATCTGTTGTAAACTTTTTAGAGATAATTTCTGGATCAAGGTGTACGAATTTACAATTCTTAAGACCGCCTAACACCACACGTTTGATCTGTACAAACTGAATATGAAGCGGGAAATAAAGATACACATCAAGAATAAAATGGCATGTATGTTGAAAAGAGGTAGCGTATGCTTTCAACATTCCAAATAAAGGATAAAATTATGGGATCACGAGCTTCTATTTTGCATAATCTGAGATTTTGTTTGGTCTGCTTTAATGATTCAACCATATTCTAATATGACATTAGATAGGAATGGCATGAGAAATACCTGTATTTTCATAGAAAACGAACATATCTATTAAGAAGATGAAATGGGGTTTTCTTCAGTAGTTTTGTGGAACAATGATCAACCAGAAAATCCAATTAAAATAAAGGTCAACAGTCTTTTTCCAGTACATATATGCAAACGTATAGCAAAGCCTGGTCATCAAGCTAAACTACACTGATATCGCCACAGTCATATTTCCAGCGTTCTTTTGTCGCGAACTAAGTACAATTTGAACTAGAACTCGTGGACTTCGAAAGACTGCCGTTATCTGTGTGATTTTATGGTGTTGATTGACTGTGATCTTTAGAAATACATAGTTTTTCCTATTTCCCAAAATTTGATCATGTGTATAGGTTGTGTTATTTGATCATGTGTATAGGTTATGCTTTAGTTACCTTTGACAGTCATAACAGGATGAAATGTACGAAGTACATGTACAATAATTTGATAATTTATTCCATTAATTAATTTGATGTTTCAGAGAAAATTTTAATGAAAACCAGAGCGTCTGAAGCCGACCGACGTTGAAACTACTGATTTGGCTTGGAACCTTAACATTCAGTACCCATGCAGCATGGAAAGCAATCTCGAGTGATATCCTGTGCAAAGTTATCCACATATCAAATCTGCAAAGAATCCGTTCAGGTTTTTGAAAGTTACCGTCCAGAAGTAACTATTTTTTTTACTTGTCTTCCTGGTACTTCAGCTTGTCACCCCTACTGAAACTTTTTTTTATTATCATACTGTCATGTATTCCGTCTAGTTTCTCCATTTTTTTCAGGCATTGTAGAATTTGAACACACGTTTTTTTATGGTTTTCTTCTCTAGATCGGGAGACGTTGATGACACTGACAGATTTATCTCCTTCCTCTAGCTCTGCATTGCCAAGATCAATGTCCTCACTTCATGATATTGATCATCATCCTAACGCATGGCACGATCATACGTAGAAACGTCTGCTCATAGCCATGCATAGACTGGATGAGTCTCTATTTCATATGTAAAATTATTAATAATAAAATGATCTTTAATAAATAGAATGAAAAAAAAAACTGGAAAAAATAGAGTTAAAATAGAGTTTCAAGCATTTCTTAATAGACAGAGTTACTTCCTCTTGTTTCCCGTTTAAAATACATTATGAAACAGGGGCTGGATCCAGTGTAAGCCATGCAGTAATGGGTGATATCTGAGTATATTAGGGCATTTCTCAATTGGTCACATCCGATTTGTCCCGTGAGATCCGACAACGGCGCAATCACATTCATAAAATGAAGACAAACCTCCAGAAAGTCATCGACTGAAATGGTCCCTTGGTGGGCCTCGAAATGCCCCTATCACAAAATAAAAAGCATATCATTTTCCTGTGAACTGTCACCGATTTTATTTTTTTGAAAAAGGTAAGGTTGTTTGTAATATGATTTTTCTTAAGAAAAACAAAGAAGCATGCACCATTAGAGTGAGAACTAAAATAGCTGATTCGCACAACTTCGTTTTTGTCTCGCATAGAATCCCCCAGCCTCTGCACTCAAGTGAGACTGACATGTCTGAGATGCCCAGGTCAAAATATTTAAATACAGATAATTTCATTAGCTCGTTTAAATGCGGCGGGCATGTGACTTGATGCTTCAGGAACAACTTTCGAACAGGATTATGTCCCTCCAGAAATATGTCCTTTGCAGCCGAGAGGTGGCACCGTGTGGAATACATGCCGAATCATAGCGTTAAGCTAAGGGCAGTGTTAAGTGAAACGTGAAATGCCCTCAGCAAGCTAAGATGGATGTTGACTCGGTGGGTTCATTTCTCTCACCAGAATGTTCCACTATTAGGGAGTTAAGTGTAACATGTCAGGTTCAATTATGAGATTAAATTTGTTGGAACGATATTTTCTCAAATATCATAACGGCAGGGGATTTTAGCCACTGTTTTAACCCAGATTAAAAACTTGAATTTGAAGTATTGAATTTTTGAGAAATTTTGAAATTGAGTTTTGCCCCAAACAATTGAGTTTTTATCGATGGGAAAATGCGCGCCAAATACGCGCAAAAAAAAATTGTGTTGTGGATAAATATTGACTTCTTCAAGAGATAAGTCGAGTTCCCAAATGAAAATGTTGAATTGTCTTGACAAATAATCAAGCAAAATAATTGTTGTTGTTGTTGTTGTTTTCACTAGCTCAACTCGCGAGTGCTACGTTAGCGTGTCTGGAGCAAGTCAAAATCGGCACGGGCAACGCAACGTTCATGTTCATGTGTTAGCTGCCCGTGTTGGCAACACGATTTTCTTCCGATTAAAATACTCAGTTTTATTCAGCTTTTATTCTCCGCAACAATAAAACGTAGGAATCACTCCGCTTGTTCTGGTTTAGTTATCGAATTGATGTTGCCAGGCATGAACAGTCGATAGTAATATAGGCTGAACAATCGTGCCAGTCAATCTGGTGCAGTTGGCATCAGTACACAATTAATCACTTCCGGGTCGGTGCCCACGATCTACATTGTTTAGAAATTTGAGAGCAGATCTTTATGGATTTTATGAGCTGCGATTTTTCAGCATTTCTGATACATTTGATATTTCAACTTGCAGATGAGTCTTCAAACTGTACTTCCTGGTGTTGATTTGGGCCACTTTGAAAAAAGCATGGTGGATGAAGACATGATCAGTGAAGGGTGAGAAGGCTCCCTGTTTACAAATCGAATGACATTCTGTAGCACCAATCAGCTGTCAGTGGCGGTAATTTGAAATTTCCATGGTCAACATCTGTCAAGACTTCCACTGGTAATGTCCCACAAGGTAAATATTGACATGCCAGGTGGATTTATGCATTGTGAATTTTCTGGATTTTTGCCGATTTTTAACGCTAATACATAACAAGTAACAGAATTAATTGTGTACTGATGCCTGTCACACGACATTTTCACATTTGACCAGAGAACTTTAAATCGTCACTGTGGCTACAGTTTTTACTGGATCAGCCCAATTTTTTCCATGATGACTCCTGAACTAAGTTCAAATATTAGGGTTGTTTCAAATTTATGTTATTAAATTATTAATAAAATAAAATAAAAATTTTAATTAATTTTAATAATTTTTTTAATTATTAAAATTATTTTTTTTCTTGCTAAATGTGGTTGAAATAAATATCATACTGATAATGCTGGGTAACATCTCTTGTATTGTTATGCCATTTCTGCGACAAAATTGAGACCTTTTGGAGCAAATATAGGCAAAAAATGACTGATTTGTCAGTACTAGGGCCAAATAGTCAATGCCAAATATGACGAGGTTCATTTAACACAGCTGGTAATTATGAGCAAATGAACTTTCAAGATACAATAAAATGTAAATGGAAGAAAGGAAATTCATAGATACAATTACATGTTTTTTTTCAAAATCGCGACCTCAGTTCAAATCTTCAATGCTTCAAATCATTTATGCATTAATTCACTTTATATCAGTCTAAAACCACATGAAATTAATACTAATTATATCACCTGTAAAAACTCAGATGTTTGTTCCACACACAAAGAATTTCCAAAATGCCTTTTGCATTTGTAACTTTAATGAGACAAATAAAATCTGATTAACTGAGTCAACAGTTAATCTGACTGTTGAGGGTTTCTCATTGTTGTGTGTTTATTGTCAGTCACATTTGCATCATAGCAAATACTTTCTCTTCATTCCATTTCCACTATCTCCAGGACTATAAGTATGTAATTCTCTTTCATATTCATATCAGAGATCTTGTAGGTAGCAAGAAACATGGATTACAGGCACCAAATATTAGCAAGCCCCATACAACCCTCTCCCCCCACACACACACACATCAACTCTGGGAATTTCGCACAGTGTGACTCAGAGGTATGCCTCCAACTCTGTTGGAAGATAGGCCTTTCTCACTGTAAGTTGCCACTTTAATCTTTCACCAAACAGTTAACAGTTTAAGTTAGGCAACTTCCAGCTGTCCTCATCTTTCATGGTTGTTAATGTAGCAGAGATCAGCAAATGACCATCAGATATGTTGTCATTGAATTTTATTCCTTTTTTCTTCTATGTTGTGTTTTGACAAGTGTTGCCTGTTTGCAGACATTGCATTCATGGACTTGAAATCTGACACAGAATATATTCCTCAATGTTATTTAGGAGTTTTCTCAGTAATAATAACTGTTTACAAGTAATATGTGCATCTTTCTAATTACTGCCAGCAAGATCTTGATGAGGTGTAGATCCATCCAATTGAACTGACATATATTCTCTATATGGGAGTTGTGTATACCATAAACACCTCTGTGTTATATTTTGGTATGTGTTGTGTACACATTTGTGTATCTTGCTGTCACTTATTACAGGATTAAACATGTCTTTGATCTTTGTATCAACATCAAATTTAAATCCCATTTGATAGATTACTGGGATGACCCACTGATTACATGGAGAAGTTAACCACTGCCATGAAGGAAATTTTTACCAAATGTAGCCTAAATGAGCAGGTTGAAAACAAATTATGTTTTGACACATTTTGAATTTAAGTTTTCTTTATTTTTAAACTTTAATTTGAATAATTTCATACAAAAATGAATTAAAATAATAAAAAAATAATTAAAAATAGTGTTTAACATATCTAGTTAATGCTTTATACTTCTTTTTATAGGCAGAAGGATTGTCGACTTGGTGCTTTTTACCAGATGGAAAAATATGTACAGGTTAGTGAGATATTGTACTTTTTACTTGTACCTCAGTCTTAAGTCATATGGGGCAAACTGAGGGGAAATTATAAAGGGGGTACCCTTGGTATATAGGCTGTAAAATCTCTATCTGTGCATAGTTTTATCTGTGCCTTCTCAAGAATGTTTGGGGATGGGTATGGTTTGTTCAGATGAGAGCATTCCTTATTTTAACAATGGTTCCATTCCTGACAGGCATCAGTACACAATTAATCACTTCCGGGTCGGTGCCCACGATCTACATTGTTTAGAAATTTGAGAGCAGATCTTTATGGATTTTATGAGCTGCGATTTTTCAGCATTTCTGATACATTTGATATTTCAACTTGCAGATGAGTCTTCAAACAGTACTTCCTGGTGTTGATTTGGGCCACTTTGAGAAAAGCATGGTGGATGAAGACATGATCAGTGAAGGGTGAGAAGGCTCCCTGTTTACAAATCGAATGACATTCTGTAGCACCAATCAGCTGTCAGTGGCGGTAATTTGAAATTTCCATGGTCAACATCTGTCAAGACTTCCACTGGTAATGTCCCACAAGGTAAATATTGACATGCCAGGTGGATTTATGCATTGTGAATTTTCTGGATTTTTGCCGATTTTTAACGCTAATACATAACAAGTAACAGAATTAATTGTGTACTGATGCCAGTTCTTTCTATTTATCCATTAGTTTATCCACAGCGCCCTCAACGAGCAGATCAATTACATGAAGGGAGATCACTTCCAAGCAGCTCTCATAAAAGTCTCGCGAGAGCCCATTTTGCAGTATGCGCAAAGACGTTTCCGCGCAGTTTTTCTTGTTAAATATCTTTTTCCGAACTTCCAGTTAAGAATTTTAGGTGAACAATTTGGGCTTGGAAGACAGACTTCCGTTTATCTGAGACAGCCCAAATTGTTACGAATTTCTAGTTCTAGATCTTCTCCACATTTGGCCCTGTGACGGTAAGTCGGACAAGGCGATTTTTGCCCCCATGAGACCAAGCTGATGCAATAGCCTTAAAAACACATTATCCAATGTCACATACCTTCCCCTACTATATTCTTTAAAGCATTGCTATTTACTCTATGCAAATATCCCTATTTTAGATGCACAGAAACATACGTAAAATTGGATTATTCTGAGAACTTTTTAAAGTACTTGTTAAATATATGTCCATAAAACGCTGATTGATTTTGTTCAACAGGCACCACACATCGCCCTTCTCCTCATTGAACCAGTTTTTTTTGTGTTTTTTGTTTTTTAATATTGAAACCCATAGGAAAATCTATTCAACTGTGTCCAATGAATATAGATGGTTGCTTGAGATACTTAATAAAAGTAGAAAGTACGCTGCATCTACGGAGTCACTAAGAAACGAATGAGGGTATGAAGCAATCTTGTCAAACAGTCTGCACACTACAGCTTGGCAGTGCATCAAATCGGCAAGAGGAGGGCGTTTCCGCTTTATAAATACTACCTTAGAGTTAGCCCAGGGAAAGAAGGCACCTAACATGAACATCCCGGCACTGGGTACTGCTACTGACGTCCCTAGGCTGACCTGAATCTGAAATCCAAGACAAAGGATCGAAAAACAGATAAATACAATGAAACGGTCCCTCATTATGTCTATTGTGCAAAATCTTGCACGTCTGCTAGAGAATGACTTGGGTAAAACGCCATTCATGAAAATGTTATGTCTAGCTGGCGTCATGAGACCGTTTCCCGCTTGCAAAAAATTTAAATATAATTTTGCTAGGCATTGGATCTGATGTGACATATGTACAGATATTATCTCGGGTATTGACCCGGAACTACTTAACATGTTTGCCTAATGAACGCAGCTGTGGAAGCTATTAAATCCAAAATAACACTAACCAAAAGAACAAAAGCAGTATCTCTAGTTCGGTGGCACGACAGTAGATATGTAACACTCTTTGTTACATATTTTGCATCAGATATTTATGTGAATTATAACTTTGAAATATATAACTTTCGTTTTTTATGGTTCCAAGGTCCGTGGTCATACGATTTTGGATACCACCTTGGTGTTTTGTCCATATGAATTGCAACAAGTAATCTCAGCAAAACGAGTGTTTTTTTCTGAAAACTGTTTATATACAGAATTTGAATTGTGCTATATTCTCGTTCTTCTGCTTATACAACCCAATCTTTCGAATTTTAAAATGGATGGGGTTGCGAACATTTGGTATTCAAATTTTTGAAATCAGATTCTAACAGTATTATTTTCAAACTATTTTCCCACTTCATTGCGTAAGGTTAAATTATACTTCTAATTTAGTGTAAATCTACTGAATGTTTCAGTATTATTTGTTAAAATCCAGGGTAAATCCAATTAATTACATTCCAGTATTATTTGTTAAAATCCAGGGTAAATCCAATTAATTACATTCCAGTATTATTTGTTTAAAGGTTTGAAGAGAGGTCACTACTGAATCATTCGATTATAATGTGATATATAAATATGCACGAGTCACCTGGTTGTCGGCTTGAGACGAGTAATGCAGTTTCGATACGTACTCTCTGAAATGTCTTGCATGCCTGATAGCTACTTTCAGCCGTTCAATTTCCGGTATCAAGAAATATTTTTCCAGTGTACATAACTTGGGAAACACAGAACGTAGGCGTTTGTTAGTATACACTTGTTTGACAAGTTTCTGCAACAATATGGCGTTGACTGAAATCCTCAAATTCTTGACAAAATCTAGCAAAATCGAATCTTTCTGTTCCATATTTCCAAATCGGCGATAATTGCTCTTTATATGGCATACCTGGACAATCGAGCCTCTCACATTGATGAACAGGACAGATAAACCAATGGACACCAGACCGAAGATCACCACTGCAGAGAGAGAGAGTAAGAAATACATAAGACCATTGTCACTTGATTGGTTGTTTAGCTTGACCCCTTGATTTTTTAAATACACATGCTAGATGCTATAATTATTTATTATTGATTATTAAATTGCAAACCAATTGTATACAAATATGACGAAAATGAGTAAGTTTTACTCATGCAAATGTAAATCCCTCATCTCTTTTAATTATTTGCCCACAAAATATAGATGAGGGCTGGTGACAATGGCCTAAGCTGTTATATTCATTTCATTAATACATGAGCTGTCGCCAAGAAATTAACAGAAATTGACGAAATGTAGTACAAGATGATTAAAACTTGTGTATCTTTTATCGCCATAATTTTATGTCATTCTTGGAATACTCAAATCGGGGATGAATCTAGATCTCTAATTTTTTATTATTATTATTTTTTGGAGGCTGTCTTTCTCTGTTTATTAATTTGAAGTCTTTTGCTTTTCGATGCAATCAGTCGACTCAATAAAGCCATTGTTATCTTGAATGAATGGCAAGAAATTAAAGCTATTCGAAGAGATAAAGGAAGGATAAGTTATTACTGGTTGTTCACGTGGGTGGTTACTGCCGGTTTCATCACTAATATGATGATATAGATTCCCATTTCCATAATTCCCATATCTGGCACGTCAATCAGGCAATTTCTCCAAATTAAAATATTTGTTGAGTTAAAACGACCTGATCAATTCTAAGGGCATGGTCCTCGCCAATGGTGCAAAATTCGCCGGGCCAACTCGAGGATGAGATGAATGGAAATTACGGTACGGCTTGGTTACAAGCGTCTAGTCCGTCATTCATAATCCAGCCGTCGTCCATTAGAGAATATCCGCATCCATAATCCAAAGACCTATTCCATTTTCCATATAACAGTTTTAACACCAAATTCAAAAAGACAGTCATAGTATACATAAACATAGGCTTGTTTCCTGCAAGAGAGAAGCGGTCAACAGTTTTCAATGATGCCGGCAAGACATCATGATGTTCCAAAAATATCAAATCCGTATCGCTGATCAGTATTCTTAATCCATAATATTCGTTATAGAGTCGTCATCTAACAAATGATGTATCTCAGTCACGCTTTGATTGTGGCTTTTCATATGAGTACCATGAGGATCTTGAAGTACATGGGTTCATACGGCCCCTAGCCCCGGGTTAAGCGGAATTAGACACAAGTTACGAAACGTAGCGCCATAGATCTTGCACGCTACGTTCGTATTTTGCTATCAGCATGCGATATGTATCGCCAAATTTGAGAAACTTTGAGTGTAGGCGCTTGGTGGAATAGCCCTGTTTTTTAAGTTTCTGCACCAATGTTTTGTGACGTTGATTAAAATCGTCACATTTAACACAGGATCTAGCAAATGCTACTAAGCGAGATATGTATACGCCATATGCAGGTCCCACTGGAATATTACTGTCCAGAAAGGGATAGTTTACGATGTCGAAATTGTAATCATCTCTTTTGTCATAAAGTCGACGAGAGAGAATGCCCGCTTCATTTTTATAGAGATATAGATCTAAATATGATGTGCCTGTAGGGCTATCTGTAGTTTCCTTCAAATCCAGTGAAGGTGGATATATATCCTTCACTGATGAAATATATGTGCGATAATTTTGTTGCCGTATTAGTATTACATAGGTTGTTTCCGGAGTAAATAACCAGCGTCAGATCCAACATTCAATATTCATTCAGCCGTCGTCCATAAAAGGATTTCCGCGTGTCAATAAACAAAAGCGCCATTTCGTATGACAGTTAGCACCAATTTCAAATGTGTATGAAATAGAAATAATAAATGATGTCTGAAATACAAGCGTCTAGCAGTCAATATCCAGTGGTCGTTCATTAAAGAACTTCCGCTTCCATAATCCAAAAACTTAAATCCTATAACAGCATTAGCATCAAGTTCCAAACCAAAAACAACTTAGTATACATAAACATCGGCTAACTTCCAGCGCTAGGAAATCGTCTACATAGCCTGAACGTGACGTTAAACCACAATTCTCTTTCTCCCTCTCATCTAAATAGCGTTTGGTGGATGAGACGGAACGGGTTTTGGAATGTTTATTTGAAAATTGCTGTATATAGACGTATTCATACGAGGACAGATGTAGGTCTGCCGAAAGTGGTGCACAAATTGTACCCATTGGGATACCTAAACGCTGTTGGTATATGGTGTCGTCGAATTTCACGAAGATATATTGTTAAGGAGAAATTCAAGCAGTTGTATGCAAAAATTAAGATATTGGCCCTGTGTAAAATGTGATGGCATCGACACAAAACATTATTGCAGGAACTTATAAAACATGGCTCTACCACCATGTGTCCCGAGATATAGATCTTGACAACCCCCCGCCCCACCCCCAGGTGGGTTACAAACCATTGAAAGGTCTTGAATGAGACACAACAAATGATCAAGCAGCTGCCTCTATACGTTATTGATTGGTCTAAGCGAGAAAAAGTTGAACCTACAGTACTCGCTGATTGGCTGGACCTCACCAAGAGCAAGGTCGTTGAAACAATCCGCCATATTGACAGAAGTATACCCTTCCCCAAGCAAAACAAGTACTGAGAAGCCTCAATTCGCAAGAAGTTCTAGCAAATCTCCAGAGTAAATTCGTCATAGTCCCAGCAGACAGAGCTCCAAATAATATAATATTCATATGTAAGTATTACTATTACCAGGTGCTGGTTGAAGAATTGAATGTAAACATATCGTCATCAAATACGTCTACTTACTCTCAAACTGCATTTACTCTGGAAGATTTATTTAACAATCACAAAACGTTTCTCAGTGAAAGAGGTATTCGTGTTCCAACCAAACATAACGATATACCAAAAGTATACTGGACTCCCAAAATGCATAAATCACCATACAAAGCTAGATTCATAGCTGGTTCTAGAAGCTGCACCACCAAGCTTCTTTCAACCCCGTTGACGAGGGCCCTTCAGGAGGTAAAAGCATTTTGCTGCACTATTTCTAAAAACTCTGGTGTTGAATGTATGTGGATATTGAAAAACTCAAAATGTCTTACGGAAGAACTTGATGCTAAAGGTCACATACCGTACAGACATGTATCCACATGGGATTTCTCGACTCTCTATTACAACCCCTCATCAGGACCTTATTGACCGTCTAAGTTCATTAATAGTATCTGTGTTCAAGAAAACTGATCGTAGATATATTAATGTCGGAAGCCATAAAGCATTCTTTAGCTCTACTACATACAAGAGATATCATTCATGGGATGTTTCTTTGTTTATAGAGTTGCTTGAATTTCTCATTAAAAATGTCTATGTGAAATTTGGCAACACAATATATCAACAGCATATAGGTATTCCAATGGGTACTAATTGTGCACCCCTGTTGGCCGACCTGTTTCTGTTCTCTTATGAATATGACTACATGCAGGTGCTTTCAAAAACCGATCCATTCAAAGCCCTTTCCTTTTCATTCACCAAACGCTATATAGACGATCTTCTCGCTGTGGATAATCGCTATATAAATGACGCACTGAAGGATATATATCCACCTTCACTGGATTTGAAGGAAACTACAGATAACTCTACAGACACATCATATGTAGACCTTTATTATCTCTATAAAAGAGTGAAGCGGGCCTTCTCTCTCGTCGACTGTATGACAAAACAGATGATTACAATTTCTACATCGTAAACTTTCCCTTTCTGGACAGTAATGTTCCAGTGGGACCTGCATATGGCGTATACATATCACGCCTAGTAGCATGTGCTAGATCCTGTGTTAAATGTGACGATTTTAATCAACGTCACAAAACATTGTTGCAGAAATTTATAAAACAGGGCTACACCACCAAGCGCCTCTACTCAAATTTTCTCAAATTTGGCGATACATATCGCATGCTGATAGCAAAATACGAGCGTAGCGTGCAAGATCTATGGCGTTACGTTTCGTCACTTGTGTATAATTCCGCTTAACTCGGGGCTAGGGGCCGTATGAACCCATGTACTTCAAGATCCTCATGGTACTCATATGAAAAGCCACAATCAAAGCGTGACTGAGATACATCATCCTTTAGATGACGACTTTACAACGAATATTATGGATTAAGAATACTGATCAGCGATACGGATTTTTGGAACATCATGATGTCTTGCCGGCATCATTGAAAACTGTTGACCGCTTCTCTCTTGCAGGAAACAAGCCTATGTTTATGTATACTATGATTGTCTTTTTGAATTTGGTGCTAATACTGTTATATGGAATATGGAATAGGTATATTGGATTATGGACGCGGATATTCTTTAATGGACGACGGCTGAATTATGGATGACGGACCAGACGTTTGTAATTCATTTTGAATTTTTACCATTATACTTTACACCAAAGATTATGCCACTAGCCAAAATGATCCCAAAATGGAAGGCTAGTTATGTTGGGGTACTATATGCAGCGGGGATGATGTGAGTACGGAGGAGGCGGGGGGGGCGGATTAGAGTGAGTGAATGAGCATCCCATTGAACAAATAAGAGTTGGAATAATGTCGAGTAGAAAACCAGGAGCTACTTCTTGATAATTAGGTCACTCATTAGGACCGATGTTAAACTGCGGTGCAACGAAAAGGGTTTTTTTAGATAAACCCGGGATTACTGAGTTCCTGTGACCAACGCAAAGATGTTCAATTCAGAACTTTTCCTTTCTTTAAATTATGGACAGAGGGCATCTATAGGAGCAGGCTAGGTGCAGCTATTTATTCGCAGAATTCAAGATACTCACTTCTCCGAATTAATTGCTAGCTATCGTATCTCGAAATCGTTCATTTCAATATATAATTCTTACCTCTAATCCCTATGAATCTGTACTTTGATTTGTGCGCATGTTGTCGCATGCTGTTACAAACTGAAACCGTTTTCGAAACTTCGAAATTATAAATGTATGTAGTAATGCAGATTGCAAAACAGCCAATAAACGATGAACTTGTAAGTTACAATCAAGTGGAGAACGTCTTTTTTTCTTCACTCTGGTGGTCAGTTGTACAGATAAGCAGCTTATCATTTTATTTGTTACAAAAATCCCCACTGCCTTGGACAGTTGCATATAAAATATGATGTCAATATTATTGGCTATATATTCTGCACAATATAATATTTATAATATGTATTACTGGTATATGCTCTCTAAAACTCCTTAGTAAAGCAGAAATGCTCATCAGAGGCACGTCAGAGTGTTGACTGTCCAGTGATACACTGAGTCTTATAATATGCGATACGGTTGCTAATTCGAAAGTAGTGAGGGGGGTCATTATTTAGGAGTTGATCAATTGATCTATGACGTCATGACTTACTTGTACATTTTAATTTTCCAGATGGTCCTACCAAAATGACAAGAATGCACACTTGACAGATATGTAAGTAAAAAAATATATCCTCAGTTGTCATCTCAGCATAAGTTACCAGACCTTCACTGTTTGTTTATGTCCACAGTATTTCAAAATAATATAGTTATGAACAGTACTCACCTAGTATTTTAGCCGACAGTGTTTCTCTCGCTTCCGAGATGTTCGGTTTGAATGGTTTAATGAAATCCTTAATAACCACCAAAGAAAGACTGTTCAGGCCAGACGATAGGGTGCTATTCAACAATAAGGTGATAAAGGTCACGTTATATGTGTGGGCTGGGACCGATTTCATGAAATCTCACTTGAGGCAATTTTCGCACTTGAAAGTTCAAGTGCACTTGACTTGAATTTTTGCTTTTCATGAAAGTTCACTTGAACCTGAAATCACACTTTAAGTTCAAGTGTGGTCGGACCTCCCTTGAAAACCGCACTTGAAATAAAAACGTAACTTGAAATGACCAATATGAAGGGAGATGGTGTCGAAAAATATAATTTTTGTTATGTGCGTATGCATCATAATGCACGTATAGGCATTATTCTTCATCTCATAGATCCAAAAATGGCACGGACAAATTGATTTGTCACCTGAAATTCTACCGATCGACTCCTGCGCGTCAAGTACTATTTATTACCAAACCGCACAAAAGAGTTCCAAAAAGATCACTTCAAACATCACTTGACCAAGTGCGGCCAAAAACGTTTGGTGAAACACGACTTTAGAATTTTTTGAAGTGCACTTGGTCAAGTGCGAAAATCGCCCTTGAAAAAGTCAATTCAAGTGAGGTTTCATGAAATCGGCCCCAGGGTTAGAAGATAAAATACATAGTGTATTGGTATAGGTAATACAGGTAATACTTGTACACAGGCGGAAAAATCAAACCGCGTTTTCAAGCAATATAAATCAGATGAAAGGTTTATGAATTCAGGTATGTTTTCATGCCGCCATGCTTCTCCAGAAAGCAGAAGCCCCGATATTTTATTTATCTGGTCCAAAACAATCATGGCTTTGAATCCCCGTGCTAAATACTTTTCTAGAAATGAACGGTTGGGCTGTCTATATAAAACCGGAGAAATCAAGTCCTGGAACTGAAACGATGAACAGAAGACTATTAACTGATAGCGGGACTCCTCCACTCGTCCTGGCAGTGATTGAGCGCCACAAATCTGAATGGTCAGCATACAGTTATCTCCGGTCAATCGGGCGAAAATGTTGACGGCTACGTGTATAATAAAAAGGCTAATATTTCGTCTCAGAAAACTTTTATTCACCAGAATAATTTCATCAGGAGAAACAAAGAATGTTCATAAATTCTATTCGTAAATGTTAACCTCCAGGGTGAATGCAAAACCTTAGACCAAATCCAAATAGATACCTGTATTTCGGAACTATATGTACGCGGGGAAGTAATCATGAATGCGGCCTATTGCATTTAGTTTGGAGGGTTTTTTTTTGTCAATTATGTGAGAGTGTATGGAAGCCGCTATCAGCCATTCGCGCTCCTAATTTTCGTATTCTCGCCATCTCGCCTGGCCAAATCCTCAGGGCGAGAACGCGAGTGGCCGCTATCGGCTTCCATAGGAGTGACATACCTCAAGGAAGCAGAGAACAAAGCCGCGAGGCAAATTCCAGGTATTCCGGGATAACTGTGAAATAATTCTACTACGAAGTACGGTATAATCTGGAAACAACAACAACCACAGTCAAACAAACAATGGATAACTAAAGTAATTTCCGTTGATCTGCTCATTTAAACATATATAAAAAATATTTAGTGTTCCGTTTCAAGAAGGTCTGCCAACCAAGCGATATTCACAGGAGCTCGTTACCGTTATTAATTGGTTAATTAGGTTGATTACAGGGGGGGTCGAGGTAGGGGCCCCATTTATTCCCTACCTCGACACCCCCCCCCCTGTAATCAACCTAATTAACCAATTGATAATGGTAACGAGCCCCTGTGGCGATATTGAAGAGAAGAGCAATGTTTAAAACTAGAGCTTACCATATTGGGGTTAGAGATAGAGCCTTCCACAAAAGGATCGCACTGCTGAAGGCTATGGTAGGCATAGGCCAAGAGTCCCGAGAAACAGTTGAGTAAGGCGAGCATTATGAGTCCGAAAAAACTGTACGATATCATTCTGGAAAAATAAAAATCAGTTAAAGAGTATAGCGGCATCTCCTCTGACTGGTTAAATTCTTCGATCGAGATTCAACCACAGCTGACAGATTGTGACAGGTGTGATAATACCGTCTGCACTCGCTGTCTCAGATTCATGCTTGCCCTCGTTAATATTTTTTATTTATTTATTTGACTTCAATCTCTACAGATCCAAGGGATTCATTCACACAGACGATAACAAATTAACCAATAGTCAATCTTCTTTGTTAAAAAAAAACGGTGTGATAATACTGTCTGCACTCGCTTCTCAGACGCATGCTTGTCCTCGTTAAATTTATCTGTATATACACAGAAATGCACGGAATAAAATATGCTTTTCAGAGTACAGTTTAGTGGTACTGTACAACAATCAACCAATCTCAAAGCATCCCACTCCCCTTTAAGACGATTGTTTAAATCTTTGACATGATATAACGTCCCTCTCATTTCAACAATACTACTAATGTATGCAAAACGATTTATCGATTAGGGAAACAATGATACGACAGGAAGATTAATATATCTGCGAAATATTGCGTCTCTCTCTTAGTATAGATTTGGGTTAAGATCCACCATAAAAGCAAACTCCGAACAGCGCATGTCAGCTATCGTCTGGCTACAATCACTGCCCGCAGTCGAATACTCTAGCACAGATCCGAAGACCAGGGAACACGTGGGTTTGTTACGATGGGACTAATCACGCACATATGCAGCTCCCTACGCAAATAGATCCGTTGAGAACGGCGAGAAAATCAAGAATCTAACTTCTTTTTCGGTGTAAGCTATTTATTAAATATTTTTGGGATATATTTGGTTGATAAAATAAAGGCTTTTTAGCGGAAAGAAGGAAGGTATATATTGCGGTTTAATCTCAACGCTGAGAGCGTGTTAACGATATTTTCAATTGCGGGCAGTGCTTGAAGCCAGCCGATAGTCGTTCAGCTGACATGCGCTGTTCGGAGTTTGCCATAAAAGGTCAAAAATCAAGATGGCGGCGCACTGAAATTATATTCAAAGGTATTATATTGTCGACTTTATTTCAAGAGGGTATAATCTTGTAACGATCAAATAACAGATGTGAACTATAGACTGTCCATTTTAATTATTCGTCTTCTTTGGAGCTTGTCAAAAATCAATAGTTCTACTCTGCAGAAATTTTCTTTTTTACAGCATGTAGAACAAACTGACTACAAAATGACTACCATTTCTCCGTGATATCGATAATACATCACGCTTGAAATAACTTTGTATATTCCTTCCATATTAAACTCCAATACAGTTGTTTCATGTACCAGGCCTCAATTACATAGATTACATAGAGAGACGTCATAATGCATTCATGCTCACTGGCACATGCTCATCTACATCATCCAATGCCTAACAGTTAATTGCAGAAACTGACTTTATTGCCCGAACAACTAGAGCCTTCACTTCAAGCTTCTCAAGTTCAGTGACTCCACGTCATGGTAAGAATAGGCCTCAGTCCCTCAGAGAGCTTGTCGTAAGATGCGACTAATGATATGGAGCACGGTTAGTCCATGCAGTGGTTAACATCTCGAACTCTCGCCAATGCGGCCCGGGTTCGATTCCATACGGTGTCGACTTGGTCGTATGTGAGATTGGGTTTCTGGCCCCAGGCCGTGCTCGTGGGTTTCTCTCCGGGTTCTCCGGCTTTCCCTCCACACCGAAAAACCAGATGTATAATTGTGAGATATATATCTGTGTATGAATGTGCTCGGAAGGTGAAAGAATATTTCGACAATGCCTCAAGAAAATTAGAAAATATACTTTGGGAAGGGCGCGTTACATTGTTTAGGACTCCATCCCAACAAAATAGAAGCTCTATTATATACAAAATTTTCATGACCAGGATGTGAATCAGAGTACATCGGCAAACAGACAGATGCTTTATTGCTCGCCTGAAGGAACATGCTTCTTCCAAATCCGAGGTGTTTAACCATGTAAGCCAGTGCGACAATTTATTTACATTCGGCAAATGTTTGATCTAGCAAATGGCTCTTTTGATGATGACCCGATCTCTTTGTTGTCTTTTATAGAATCAAACACTAAAATTATTGATACAGCAGCTCAGTGGTCTCAAGTGTTATATTTCGAAGAAGCCTTAGCCATACGCCGGCACAAAACAATTTTAAACCAAGGATTGAAAACATCAAAGGATATAAAATTATTTAGGTAATATCATTTATAGATTAACCAGTTTTCTTTCATAAATCAGACTCTGTATCGTTTCATAATTGTATATTGCCATGCGAGTTACAACATTTGTAGATTTCCATCAATTCTAATGTGGATTGCCAAAATTATACCTATAATATCTTAAAATGACAGTCCTTATCTGAACTTCATGATATGTAGAAATATTCAATGTAGGTACATACCCGCTTTTTCGCCATACTTCATTCATTATGTATCTTTTCAATCAATTAGATTGTGTATTGTATCACCTGTAATCACACCATTTGTAGATCGCTATCTCTTAACATTTAATGTCAACAATAATTTTCGGAAAATAACATTTTAATATCCGTCCAACCTGATTGACATTACTAGCTTACCTATTCATATATGAGTATTGGCGAAGATCACATTATACCTTGTATTTATACTGTGCGTATGTAGCTGTTTGTAACTTTGTTCACTGCTGAAGATGCTATAAGTAATAGCGAACACACAGAACGAAATTGTCATCCCTTCTCGGAGTTGTTTTCTTCTCTATTACGTTTACATTTCTTGACTCAGATTTTCTCTACTGCATTTGGAATGCAAGTAAGTGTTTCTGGCTGCAATTTTTGGTGTATCGCTTAAGCTACGTACACATGTATACGATTATCCGATAACGACAATGCGGCAACGACAATACGGCAACGGCAAAAAAATCGATCGTAGGAAAATGAATTGATCCGTACACATGAATACGTAACGATTACGACAGTGCGATAAGACTATCCGGCAATGCGATACGATTATCCGTCTATTATTGAAATCGGTTCTGGAGCGATATTTTGCTGTTGTCGGACATAAGTCGTGCGATTTTAGTAGCAACACACACGCTTTTTAGGGCTTGTAGAGGTCAGTGTATTGATGTTGTTCAACAAGATGCATAAATTCCAATATGTCCCTGGCTCTTTTCGATTTTTATTGATGGGATGGACTCAGTGCCTTCTTCCAATATTTTTTTCTTTCATTTCGATACCTCCAGCCAAGTGCAAGTACAGATATGGTAAAGTCGTCGTCGTCCATTGCGGTAAGAAATGTTCTCATGTCGCATCCGCTTTTATACTTATAGCCGTAGTCATGTGTACACCAAAAACGCATTACCGTTGTCGTTGCCGTTGCCGTATTGTCGTTGCCGCATTGTCTTTATCGGATAATCGTATACATATGTACGTAGCTTAAACCGGATGAACCACACATGATGACAGTGGGACTCGGGGATGTGTGACTGTGAATTTCTGGTCTTATTTTCTGACGTTTTGTTTTCGTCGGTGAATCGTCTTGGATCGTACGGCATGACTGACAATAAAATCAGTCATGTTACTTGACTAGTGTATATGCCTTCTGGTCGCAGGCAGTGTTTGGGGCTGCTACGACAGGTTGAAATATGACGTTTTTTTCTATAATTACAAGCGTGTGGTCCGTCATTCATAATTCAGCCTTCGTCCATTAAAGAATATCCGCGTCCACAAAGACCTTTTCCATATTCCATATAACAGCATTAGCACCAAATTCAAAAAGACAACCATAGTATACATAAATATAGGATAGTTTCCTGCAAGAGAGAAGCGGTCAACAGTTTTCAATGATGCCGGCAATACATTATGATGTTCCAAAAATATCAAATTCGTATCAGTGATCAGTATTAGCTAAGTTATAGCTTCCGTGAAGCTCAAGCCAGTGTTCAGACTGCCCCCACACGCTGAATTGTAACGCACACGTACTTACCATCTGGCTCCGGCCAGTTTACGTATACTGCCAACACACACTGAATTATAGCGTTTATGTAGCCCGAAAACATCGGCTAAAGGAGTCTATTTTTTTTAGGTTGTTGTTGCTGAATCTGACTTATTAGCCCGAAGGACTAATAGAGCCTGAAATGGAAATGACTAAATAAGACGACAGTCGCTCGAGATCTTTAATTGCACACGGCGTGGGAAATTGGGATAGAGGCACAAAAAGCATTTTATCGAATAAATAATATGATTTGGCATCTCCAGCAATATGACAACCACCTAATAACTCCTTTAATTAGATGGAATCTGCCTTCAAACACGGATTTTGTCCAAAAAAAACACGTTGTGTTCTTCCTCCATGGTTGACAGGGACATGCGCAGAATGTGGTTGAACTTTTGGCTCACGTCATCAAGAAATAGACCCATGCTGACTATAAACCAATAAGCGACGTGTGTTTATTCACGTGATCAGAAAGGTCACGAGATAAAAAAATACTCTTACAACATGTCAGAAACGCGCCAAAACGGGAAAATCAGTCAATGTTTTTCCCACACGTTTGATCACATTTTGTCAGCATCAAAACAGTCATGAAAGATGGTACATGGTGAAAGAAGCTCAGGTCGGTCAAACTGTATCAAATTGGCATATTGTTTCTCTTCCGTTTTGTTATTTTCGCCAGCGAAAGATTGCGAAAAGTCACTTTTCGGGACATCAGATTTTATCGCTAAAAGGAGGTGTTCGGTTTGACCGTATTTTTTTCCTTGGTGTGTTGCGTTTATACATCGAAAATATAATTTCCTCTCGCTAAATTTAAAAGTTATTAGCTTGAGAGAGAAAATACTGAATTTTCATATTCTCAATTTTCACCGAGAAGAGATTTGTCAAAAAAATATTACGAGTATTAGAAAATAAGCATTTGTTTGTTTTTGCAATTTTTGTCGATATTCCTGAAGGGAATTCCCTTAATATATAAAATATGACACCTTTAACCAAAACGAGTCTTACATATCGAAATGCGGTAGGTTTGATCCAAAATGATAGTGAAGAATCGTTTTGGTTAAAGGTGTCATATTTTCATAATATTGAAAAATGTCAAAACGCTTGTAATGCTCTGAAAGGGTGTAGTTCACCGCCAATCGGCACATGATTCCTCAAGCAGATAATTGTAACAGCTGCTTGGCCGAATGGTTACAGTGTCGGACTACAGATTAAAAGGAAACCAACATTTTGGTTCGAATCCCCAAATCCCCGATTGTTTTTTGTTTTGTTTTTTTGTTTTTTTTTATTTATTTATTTATTTTTCTTTTCCTTTTTTTCCTTTTTTTCTCCGATTTTCATTTTGGACTTTCAAGTACAATAGTGACGTGAAATAAAGACAGCGAACCCCTAACGTACATAATCCCTAATTTCATTATAATTCGTGAATAGAATTGCACACACAAAGTCAGACCAATTGTTCAGTATTTGAATATTCTGACGATCCAGCAGAGCAAAAAAATTATTGTTGCACATATATAATTTCGTCTTGGGGCAGCGAAAAGTTGTAACTGTGAATTGAAAAGTTATAAGTTTAAAATTGTCTTATATCAAGGCCTTTATTAAAGAAATGACCATCAACAAGTGGTAAGGCTTGCTTTCTCAAGTGATAATGCATGTGCCAATACGTTTTTTTTTTTTTTTTTTTTATTTTTTTTTTTTTTGCAGTTACTTCCTTAATTATTGTTCGCTGAACTTTTGGGGGTGATTTTTTCAGTTTTCGAGTCAGTTTATATATTAATATAACTGATTATTGTTCGTAAATATCTGGGTCGTTCATGAAAATACTAATGGTAACCGTATGAGAATATGAACCAGAATTTCCCATTAGACTGGCCTCGCCTGTCTGACAAAGAGTTGGGGAATACCTGAGCATTACGTCACAATTTACCGGCCGGCTCGGAGCGAGACAATAGAGCAGCAGAGAGCGACTCTGAAGGGAAAAATATCCATCTAAAGCGAACACCTCCTTTAACCTAGGAGCGCTCTGGGCTGTGATAGGAATGCCACGCCGCCTTACCTATTTTCACCTATCACAGCCAGAGTTTCTGGGTTAAGCGTTTATGTTTATACCGTCTGTCTGAAGTAAGGGGTTGAATTGCCACAACACGCTGAATTATAACATTTACGTATATAATGTCTGTCTGCAGTCAGTGTTTGAACTGCCACAACACACTGAATTCTAACGTTTATGTATAAGTCTGTCTGCAGTCAGTGTTTGAACTGCCACAACACGCTGAATTCTAACGTTTATGTATATACCGTCTGTCTGCAGCCATTTGGACTGCTATAACACGCTGAAATATGAGGTTTATGTCTGGACCTGCAACCAGTGTTTGGACTGCCACAACACGCTGAAATATAACGTTTATGTACGCACCTTCTGGCTGCCGTTAGTGTTGGTACTGCCACCACACGCTGAACCATCTGCTGTCGAAAACTGAAACTGAGTCCGTACATTGTTCCACCCAGAATCATCGCCCACATCGAAGTACGTATTCTAGGGTCGGGATTCCATCTAAATATGGATAGAACAGAATACACTTGACAGGACAGCATTCTATGGAATCAACATCATGTTGGGAGATGTGAAAGACAGATCAACTTTCAAAGGAGGAAATTCGTAATTTTACATTTTCTCACATTAATATGAATCAGAGATATCAGACAAATCTTTAAATATAGTATAGAATTTATAGAATATATGCGTTAAATCTGATAATCGTTATTAACCCGTCGTCCAAAAAAGAATTTTCGCGCCAATAGACCTGAAACCAGATGACGTTTTATCCGTCTTCTATCCCATAATGCAATGTCCACAATCGACAATTAAATGGCAGGTGGAGATAATAATACAGTTGTATTATCCAGACACCTCCCTCATGTGACACGACATCAATTTAATTGCCAGCGCAAAATCCCTGGACAGGCAAAGCCACACGAACACGTAGTATTAGCTTTAATTTGCGTCGGGTTACATACAGGACATCACGCCTTGCGACATCTGTACTGTGCGTTGACAAATTAATATCGTGTTATATAAGCGATGTTGATTTCAGGATAATTGACACCTGTCATGTAGATGAACAGTAGAGTAAAAGTATACACCCGTCCATGTTTTTCACGGATATTTTAAAATTCAAGCACACACAATCACTTCTTGTACGGTTTTAATTAAAATCTTCGTCCAAATCTAAGAACAACGAAAAACTTTTGTATGCGGGCTTTTCTAGATAAAATAGGCCCAGTTGTTGCCCCTCTAGTGGCCGTGGACTTACACGTTCCAAAACAATCCGTAATGATGAGTTATCCTCAAATATCTTAACTCCGCCGAACTCTAGCTTTTTAAATTTATGGAATTTGAGAAATTTTAATTTTGAAATGAACGTTTATGAATGGGCGAATCTTTCCATATTATGATTCATTTGAGGGTCTAGATAACTGGAATATCAAACTGGTGAATGAAAATATGAGTTTTAAAAGCCACAGGCGTGAAGACCTGCCTGATTACATGTCTGAATACATATGTGTACTATATCTGAACGTATATTCTATGAATTTATTATAGATTATTTATTTTTCCGAACTGTTGGCCTATCCCCTACCTCATGAATGGATGCACACTTCATCACGTGATTGTAAGAGTGATAAAACGTCACCAAGGTTTCGGTCAATATCCGTTAGATATTTTCCGTACTGCAATTAGCACCAATTTCGAATATGCATGACATACGTATTCTTTCATCCAAATGAGTAATTTCACACAGTATAATGCATATCTCAGTCACGCTTTGATTGTGGCAGTTAGAACTTCGCACCAGAGCTCTTGCACATCATGAGCTTTGACAAGTGAGACCAAATTTGTGGAAGACTGTTACGGCCATTCGCTATATCCTGCTCTGGTATGGTCATCGTTTATAATACAAGCTTATAGGCAAGCTAATGGTCACTATAGACTTCCATAAATTAGTCTCACTTGTCAAGGAAAACTGGCTCGTGATGTGTACCAGGCCTAACTGTTTTTTTTTTCGGTGTACGATATTTATTACAGAACTGTCATTGAGAACTGTCAAAAGAAGGCCTTCCTTGGTGGTATAGCTTTGTTTGTTAGGTATATGTAATAATGCTTGTCAATGTTGATTAAAATCTACACATTTTTCACAAGATGTAACGTGCTATACCAGGAGAGGTATGTATAAGCCGTATATATGTAGCCGTTTATGTAATATTGCTGTCCAGAAATTGGTGGATATCTATGTCGAAATTATAATGGTCTCCGTTATCGTGAAATAGACGTGAGAGAAAGAAGCCCTATTCATTTTTATAAAGATATAGGTGCAGTATTGTTAGTGACTCACTGGGCTTCACGGATCCTCTGACCGTGTACATTGGCCGACCAAACGTACCCAAATCCCCCAACTACTACCAAGGACTGAAAAGAAAGTTTTAACTGTGAACTCCTGTGATATAATGATCGCGGTGGCAAGGCAACATTGGTACACTTGAAAGTGAATTAAACGGACAAATTAATCTGAACACGGAAGTTTTAGTCACATAAGACTTCCGGATGTTCCATCATTAATGAACATATCAAGATATCAATTGTTGAGCAACACTTCTCCTGTTTCCCATATTGAATTAATTCTTGTCCCCAGCTTGCAAAATTTTGCATTCCAGTTTGTGAGCATTATTGGTTTCAAAGTTGAAATCTGAAGTTATAGCAATGTCCATATACAAAATAGTCTGCCTCATTAAATAGATGCTTCTGTGTCCAGGCGAATAGATATACATATAACAACAGGCCTACACGCTTAAAACTAAAGTGTTGAAACTTACTCGTAAATTGTTGAAATAACCCTTTAAAGGCCTGTTTATACTGAGCGCGAACGCGACCGCGACCGCGAACGCGGCGATCGCATTTGATTGATGTACTGCTATTTGAGTGAAGTCGTTTATACTAACGGCGAACGCGAACGCGGCCGAATTTTAGTTCGCGCGGAAATCCGTGGACATTGCCTCCAGAGCGAATTTTTAGGAACATTTCGCGCGAACGATTGGCATTACCCAATCAGAGTGCGAGGTCAAAAGGCATACATATGACCTGCCTGTGCCATGTCACTCGCTGTCACGGCTTCGTCATGGCAGGCGAGAAGACAGAAGAGCTCATTCTGCAAATCGAGAAGCATGCTATTCTTTATGATAAATTTATTCGGCAAATGTTCAAGTTGTTGATCATTTTAAAATTTATATCGGGAAATAGTACCCCCAACCCTCAAACACCCAATCACTGGTAGTGTTAAGTTATTGTTTGGGGTACTAAAACACGATTAGTATATAGAGCGTTGATGACTTCGTCGCTCTTATACTAATCGTGTTATAGTACCCCAAAGCCCGAAACACCCAATTACTCCTAATGTTAACATTGTTGGTCAAATCGTAAATGCGCCAGTTTCATCTGCGCATTTCCGCGCGTATCGCCGCTTTCAGTACGAACAATGATTCGCGCGGAAAGTAGCAGTGGTCGCGGTTGTGGTCGCGGCCGTGGTCGCGTTCGCGCTCAGTATAAACAGGCCTTTAGTGTGTCCACAGGGACTGCTCTTTAAGTGTTGTACCTGTGGACACACTTAAAGGGTTATTTCAATACTTTACGAGTAAGTTTTAACACTTTAGTTTCAAGCGTGTACTATTAACTGAAGACAGCATGTTAACCTTATCTGGCCTGGGAGAGTGGGGCATTTACCCCTAGCAAACATTTAACCACCACTCCGGAACGAAGGGAACAAGAGAGCTGTATCCTACCGACTTTCCCACGATTCTTATTCGGGGTCAATTTAAGACCTTTTGCGTGCGTAGTCCTAGGATCACATGAAATTCAAAATGGCGTTTTCGGTCTTGTTTCCATTTTTTTGTGTGCATTTTTCTTGCCTATATGGCATGAAACTAATTTATTTTACCAAATCTTGTCATTCTCCATCACATTAATTTTTTTTAGAGAGAAATATCGAAAAACAAAATCGAAAAATCGGTCCAAACCGATCAACGAAAAATCACATCCGAAAAGATGACGGTACCGGGTACCTTTTCTTCTAGAACTTTACCCTAATATATAGTATGAAAAGTTTTAGACCTCCATTGCGAGGGATGACAAAAATAAATGGTGAGGCGGATGCCTCTTCCCAGGTTGAGACAGACCACAAATCGCACATGGCTGGTAGGGATAAACGAAGACAGAAGGTACATCTGTACATACGATACTGTCATTAATATACAGTCAAGATTTTGAAGGTATTTTGTAGGGTTCCGTGGCATCAAACGTATTTATTTATATTCTACTGATCGTTTATATAGCTTACAGATACCGGTACCTGAATGGTCACAGGAAGGAGTCCCATGAACATAACGACAACCTGAAACACGTCTGTCCATATCACAGCCTTGAACCCTCCCTGTAAATAAAGTAGGCGCTTCCTCGATTGACAACATATCTTAAAACTTTTCACATCAGTGCAAGCAGGGGATATCAGTAGAGCAGATACTGGAACAAAATATTGCCGTTCAAAGTTGAATCAGAGTGACACACGTGTGGTTGCAGATTGCGATGTCTTACATGGTGATTCCATATACAACAATAGTTATATTATTGTACTGATTGTTAACATACGTTATCTTTTAATTACATGATATGATATGATAAATTATACATGTCGCGCTGATAAAACAAAGACGCGTCAAAATGCGAGAATCGACAGTTAACTAGACCATCTCCACCGGGAAAGTAGAATATAGCCCTAACGGTGTAAGAGTTATCGATTTGTTAATTATACCGTAATATTCATTGTTTTTTAATTGACCAGTTCTGACGTCATCTGCAATCATGAGAGGTCGTGTCTTTAGACGTTGCAAGAGCAATCTAAGACGTTGATGGGAGCGTCTTAAGACGTTGCTTGTATATAATGAATGGAATGAACATCTCAAGACGTTTATGCGATCTTCTTGAGAGGGGCGAGTGTCCATTTCAAGACAGGAA